>JACJUY010007021.1:22229-46827 GCA_014220935.1 Platorchestia sp. MABIK
GATCACTACGCTTAGTAAGATGAATTTTTGAGATGAGGTGAATTTTAATTAAGGCTGCAAAATTGCGCCAAGTTAAATGAAGAATTGCTAAATATGCTTACAGAGAACGAATATATGTCCTAAACTATTTTTGGCCGTCGATTGTACGGACTTCATTGGAATTAATGTTAGTTGGAATTCTTCCTAAAAGGAGTACGAGGATTCTGTTCTATTTCACTGTACAATATTCACACTGTGGACGCAATTTACACCAACATGTTCGTTAAAAATCACATTATTCATCATTTTTGCTGCTCAATTTGAAAAATGAATTACCCCATATCGGTGCTAATAATTGTTGCGAACTGTTATTAATAATTGTTTGTTATTAACCAATAAAGCCTCGCTCATGCTCAACATACCGGGTATCACATAATTTGCATCAGACATCCATACTAATGAAAACAACAGCAATTTCAATACTTTTTGACATCATAGTTTGCAACACAAAAAATTTGACGAGTCTGCTCAAGTTAAAAGAGAAAGTAAATTAGAGAGAACTTTTCGAGAGAAAGTAAGTTAAATGTTAAGTCTTGAAACCGTAGACTTTCTCTGAATGTTTAACCCACTTCCTGGTTCGTTCACCCGGGAAGAGCAGATAATCTTCATTCAATGCCAAGGAAGAAAGCAGTTTGAGGCGGTACGACCACTGCAAAGAACAGCTTATTCTTTACCGTCCTGTCAAAATGTTCTTATGCTATTTTTCAATTTCTAAAAAATAAACATGATGTTTATTTAATTGAACATGATGTTTTTAATTGAACATGATGTTGTTTGAATTGAACGTGGTGTCTTTTCAATTGAATTTGATGTTATTTTTTAATTGAACATGATATTTTTTCAATGAACTTGCCATTATTTTTTAATTGAACATGATGTTTTTTAATTGAACAGGACGTTTTTTTAACTGAAAATGATATTTTCTAATTGAACATGTTATTTTTTAATTGAACATGATCTGCGCTAGGGTAGGAAAACAAATGTTTTTATAATTCAAAAAATACATTCAATTTTGCTGCAGCTATGACATGACCAGATATTTGTTATGTATGTAAATTACTCTAGGAAAATCATTTTAGATGTAATTCAGACATCTAACTCAGTAGAATTTTTAGTTTTTGAGCAGTAGATGATATTTCAAAAGTTAAGTTAGAGTGAAACGATGTTAGTTGTATTCCTTACGTACATGAGGTATTTGATGCGCTCCGTGTGTCGGAGTCAATGCAATGATTTTTATGATTTCTTTGCGACATTCACAAAAAACATTAGTAGCAGCCTAAACAATGAAGCATTTATGAAAAAATGCACAAACACAAAATCAAAATGCAATAATGAAAAGTTAGGAATTCATAATTTATTATCAACTTACAACGCATAGTTAATGTTGAAACGAAATGAGCACGTTCATTTTTGAAGTTACAGCGAATGAATTGATGAAATGATCGAACACAAATATCAGCTGATGTGTTAGGAGCAACATAATCATACAATCTGCAGTATAATGCAGAAAAGGTGTTGCAATAATGCATCATCTATGGGTTATAAAGAGAATGCAAAATCATGTAGTGATACATAGATAACGAGCTCAGAGCTCGCTACTAACGTTGCGTGGTGATTAAGTTCCTAAAGAAACCAGAAAATTTGAATATTGCTATTTTGCTATGGCATTAATACATTGTAGTTTGTAAAAAGCTTTTTTGCCCTAAGTAACTTCATCACTTGTTAATTCAAAATACACCTTTATCAGCGTCAGGAAAATTAACACGTTCTATGCAATAAAATGGAGCTTTATCAATATAATTTTATTAAAAAAGAACTTTTTACGTCGATAGAACAGCTAAAAAATTAAGCTGATCAGAAAGAGTGAACGTCTTTCGTATAAATAGATTGCACGTGGCCTTCTTTTGAATATCAAATAATTATTATAATCATCTCCCCCTGAATATGCAGTGAAATATGTCACGTTGGAATTTCCATTAAGCCATTCCATCAAGTCTGAATTGGAGACTTGTTTTAGTACCTTCAAAATTTTCATGAATCATTTGCGTCAACTGTTTTTTTTAGAACATGGTCATATAGACATGCTTCATGACCCTTAAAATGTTAATTATCAACTTCCTTTAAGCGTTGATTCTAAAATCTTGATTTAGAGACATGTGTCAGCATCCTCAAAATATCTTTACAAAATTTCCACAAAGCGTTGGTTGCAACGTATGAATTTTAAGACCAACTTCAGCCTCCTATAAAATCAAAATGCTGATCGAGTTGATGATGCTCCAATCATTATTCAGATTGATGCAGAATGATGCAAGGATGCCTTTAAGTGATGTATTTCTTTAACGAAATCTCCTTAAAGCACATGCATAGAAGACAGCGAGATGGTGAATTTATTATGCAGTCAGTTGGAATTTGAATAGATTTATTCAAATTTACCTTCATTTCTGACGAGTGATAATGCAATCTTGGTAATATTTTTACCTGAAGCTACGCACGTTTCCTTTAGCTGATTTGTATTCCAGGTCAGGTTTTCGCAATAAGGAAAGAGTTTGGAGAAATAAATGACTTAATTACTTAACTCGAATAGTTCAAAAATGGGGTTCTGAAATAAGTTGCGATTGTACTTTTTTACAACATTGTTTATGTGACCATTGATTTTGTTGTTTTGTGCTTCGTTGTTTTTTGAATTTTAGAGAATAATGTTTAATGCAAATAAAGATTGTTGTGTAGTCGCTAAATTAGACAACCCATGCAATTTTATAGATTTCCATCAAAATTTATTTAAATTGGACGTTGGCCTTTGGTTTTCAAAATAAGAAGTTATCAAATATTTGAAGCCGTTTATTTGAATAATTTTTCGTCGTTTATTATTAATCTTACGTTCACTCACTTTTAATCGCTTCCAATTTTAATCCACGCAAATCAAATTTATTTTCCCGCGTCTGGAATTCAAGTTTTAATGAGTTAAATTCAATTTCACGCAAACGAAATTAAATCTGCAAAAATAAACTTTAATTTCCCAAAAATAACCCTCACTTTCTAACGAACGAAATTCAAATTCACGGAAATGAAGAGCAATTTTACAAAATTACAAATTTCTATTTTAAACAATCTGAAATTCATTCTTCAGTTGTTTAGGAAGCAAGATAAAATTATTAAAAAATTATGAATGCAACTGAATCGTGAGCATTGGGTTACAAGAGACTCTACGGCCTATAGTTAAAACATTGATATTTAAATACAGTTAACCAATGAATATTTCAATAGAGTTAAAAAATATACATTTAAACACAGTTAAGCCATGAATAATTAAACATAACTAATCCTTGAATGCTGAAATGTAGTTATTTAATAAATATTTAAATATAGTTATCCATGAATATTTAAATATTATTAACCCATGGATGTTTAAATATAGTTCACTCAGGAATTTTTATGTACAGCTAACCCATGAATATTTAGATATAGTTAACCCATGAATACTTAAATCCAGTTAACCCATGAATATTTAAGTACAGCTAACCCATGAATATTTAAGTACAGCTAACCCATGAATATTCAAAAGCATGCAAAATAAAAAGCTCTCAGTACGCACGTTGTCGTAGCGTGAGCCAATGACCCCAAAGGTACATTACTGAGGTCAATATTGTAAATATATTTATATATTTATCTATTAACTGTAATGATCATGTATTAATTATACTGAAGACTGTCACATTAGATTTTTTTATGCTAGTTTCAGTCTCCCTAACCACAAAAAAAGGGGTTTCAACGAGAGGAAGGATGAAGGCATCATTCAGTATGGAGAATGTGGAATCTATGCTCCATGTGTTTTTCCTCACAAAATTTTATGTGTATAGAAACAGGACTTTAAGAAAAAAGCTTATGAAGCACGATAAAAGTGTAAGAAAAAAGTTATAGCTACGGGAAAACAGTACAGCGGTAAACAAATAATAAAAGGCCCAAGACAAAAGAAAAAACCTATTTCAGTTCAACAAAAGGAATCCATACCTAACTGTAAGTTAGGGACCTCACATCATTTTTCCATTGGAGCTGAAGACTGACATATCTAAAATTATTGATGCAATGATACGAACCCTCAAATATCACTTGAGGAAAAAATTAAACGTTTTTCGGGTATATTCCCATGCAAAATTCTTCCATAAATTAATGACTTTTATTTGATAATAAAAAAGAAATCTCATAATAAAATTAAAATTAAACTAAATTCTTTTAATTAGGCAATAACTGGTTATAAAAAGGATTTCGTTTACAAGCAGTAGTGTATTTGAGTGTACATATTTTGTGTAATTGAGGTAAAGAGTGCAACTTTTACTTTTAGAACGACGAATTCTAAAATAACAAGGAAGGACAGAAATTTTCGTTTCTGTAACTGTCGCTTCACTTTGCACTTAAACAAAAGCGTTCGCTAAAATAATCGCATTTATTTAAGCTCGTATGCACAAACTATTGTGTACAGAAGCATGCACATATATAAATATACATGCATAGACGATTATCATACAGAAGGAATTTTGCATATTCAAAACCGGTAAAAATATAGGAATAAATGAAATAAATATAGGAATGAATGAAATATATATAAGAATAAATGAAATAAATATAGGAATAAAATGAAATAAACATATGAATAAATAAAATAAATATAGGAATGAATGAAATGCGCATAAATTTCATTCTCCTACAATTGTATTTCATAACTGCAACATCGATCTTCATTAGTGTTAGATTTAGTTAGATATATGTAAAATTTAATTTCATTCGTGCTTAATTCAATTTCATTAGTGTGAAGATGACGCCCATTCGTGCAAAATTGAATTTAACCTGTGTGAAATTTGATTTAACTGTTGCTAAATTGACTTTGCTTCCTAGCAAAATTGAATCTGATCGATGTGAAATTGAATTTCACTCATGCAAAATTTTGTTTCATTTGCGTGAAATCGAATTTCATTCGTGTGAAATACCAAGTTTAACTTTTTTGCCGCCTGCATGCATGTTTTTCGCCGCCTAAGCGATTTAAGCAATTAAATCGCTTAGGCGGCGAAAACCACGTATGCAGGCAGCGAAAAAATTAGACTGGGTAGACTTGAAAACGTACAGCCTGTGACAGCTTCAATACACACGATGCACTCTGACATCCGACACATATATAAGAGGAGCTAATTTAATCTGACGCCCACTACGTGACCACGGACCTGATGCGCCATCCTTTGAACCGGAATAAGTCACCCAGTGGTCGTTGCGTAACGCTTGATTTAACATACGACAACACGTGATACTTCGCGCTTATCAAAAACTGTTCTATTTCCTGCACTCAGTTCTTTATTTATGCAGTACTCTCAGTGCATCTATAGTGAGAACTATGATTCTCCTATGCCATAGACAATTATTCATGTTAAAACGAAAAGTTTATGTTAAAACGGAAAGGTAATCTTAAAACGGTCAGTTAATGTTAAAACGGAAAGGTAATCTTAAAACGGACAGTTAACGTTAAAACGGAAAGTCGATGTTAAAACGGAAAATTAGAGTTGAAACGGAAATTGAATGTTGCACCATCTTCCCGAATATGTTTCTATCCTATTAAAGATCGTAGCAGTACTACAGCAGTTCGGCGCAGTGAAAATAATGTAGCGATACAAACATTCCGTCCGTTTTTACAGCAGTTTTACTGCACCGCGTCTGCGCGTGTCATTGTTGTAATTCCGCCAGTGAACTCCACTGATCGGAAACGAATTACAGCAAGCGGTTATACAGTTCCACTCACTACTGTCCTATTTGGTCCCTAATGCAGCGGTGCAGACATCAGGTTCGCTTTTACAGCAGTTTTATTGCACCGTGGCTGCGAGTGTCATTGCTGTAATTCCGCCGGTTAACTCCACTGATCGGAAACGAATTGCTGCGGGCGGCCACAGAGTAATGCCCACTTTTGGGTCACCTAACAGCATTCACTGCGGTAGTGCGCGTAATGTTTTCTCAGCACTACAGTAATGTTTAGCTGCAATCGATCTTCGCGGCACTTGGAACTAGTGACGCCATTTACTGCTCTAAATCGACTGCCCTACTCCGCCGAACTGCTGAAATCACTGGAGACACTGCGCTGAAGTTGAACTGTGTATGCTGAGACACTTCAGCTAGGTAGCTCATGCAGGGTGTGTGTGCATGATGTGTCTTGGTCATATACCAAGATATCAAAGTGTCCTTGTCTCAGTTTAAGATGTAATTTAATCTATAGTACAAAGATATTCTTGTCAGATTTCAAGACATATTGGACTAAAACACCAAGATATTCTTGTCTAATTTCAAGATATATTGGACTAAAATAATAAGATATTTCCTGATTTTAAGGTACATATATGGTCTTCATGACCGTCACAGGTTGAACAGTAGACAACATCATAGTTTACCAGCACTGTTAATAGTTTACACAGTTTACCAGGACTGTTCATAGTTTTCATAGTTTACCAGCACTGTTTAAAGTTTACATAGTTTACCAGGACTGATCATAGTTTTCATAGTTTACCAGGATTGTTATTAGTTTTCGTAGTTTACCAGGACTGTTCATAGTTTTCATAGTTTACCAGGACTGTTCATAGTTTTCATAGTTTACCAGGACTGTTCATGGTTTTCATAATTCACCAGGACCAGCCTCTGTGATCTGCTCACAGCAGCGAACGGGCCCGAGGCACACGGGACAGATCAATTAGAAGTCTTCAGCAAAAGGGTGAACAACAAAATAACCACAAAAGCATCAGCAATAATAGCAATAAAAAATAAAAAATAAAAACAGCAGCAACTACTACTTCAACTACAACAAAAACGATGATAAAAAACAGCAAAGACTACAGAAACGAATACAACAACAAAATTAACAGGAGGAGCAAAAACAAAAAACAAAAATAACAAAAACAGCAAAAATATCACATATGAATACAATACAACAACAACAAAACCAACAACAAAAACAATCAAAAAACAACAGCAACGACCACCAAAACAACAACAAAAGCAACTACAAAAACAACAGTAATGACAAAAACAAGAATGGAGGCGAAATCGGTGTGGCGGTTTCACGGTTTGACGATTTTTTGACGTACATTTCATTTCATTATCGCCGTAACGTCTGGATGTCGGTGACATATTCCCTATGTCCGCTGTTCGGATGCGGGAAAGTTTCGGCTGCTTGAAATACGATTTTGATGAGGTCAAAATTTCGATTAAGTCGAAATTCAGAAGCGGGCAAGTTTCGACTGCATGAAATACGATTTTGATGAAGCCAAAATTTTAATGAAGTCAAAATTCAGAAGCGGGCAAGTGTCGGCTGCAGGAAATATGATTTTCATGAGGTTAAAAATGATCACATTGTGAAGCTGAAATGCCCAATCTTGCTCACAAATTTTCGCGTTCTATCTTCTTTGTGTGGACAAATTTTCCCGGAATTTTGATTTTTGTTGAAGTTAGTTTAATTTTTCCTAATCATTCAGAGCTCACATGTCAAAATCATATTTATAAGGCCCAAGCTAAGCCTAATTTTTTGTCTTAAAATCAAATGATGAGTGCCTAATGTAGAGTTTAAAAAATTCCCAATATCCCATCAATTTATAGGGTGAATTCCTCTTAAATATTTTCAATAAACTCTGAATGATTTCTATTACATTTTAACAAATTTTCAAATGAATATCTTTCTAAAAGGAACATAATCTCAATAAGGAAAATTTGCATGTGGGTGAATTTTTGAGTCTAAATTTAAATGGTTCTAACAGAACACGTAGTTTTTCCTAATTACCGTCGTACATATATTACTGACCCTCAGTATCCTCCAGCTACTGATCAGCTTGAGATATGGCTGCAAAATTAGTTTTTCCTATTCGTCTAACTTTATTATTTTGAAGCTACCTTAAAGTTATTTCCAAGTTATTTTCAAATTAATTTTAAGTTGAAGGAACTATTTGACGCATAAAACTATTTTTATTGAACTGTTGAAACGTGTTTCAGACACGAAATTTAATTTACACAGGGTGTGGAGCAAACTAGGGGAATTGGGTATCTGTGCTACGGACCTTACCTTGCTGTATTTCCCATAGCAACCCACCAAGTGCGATGGCCGGGTATCACGGTAGAGGAAACAAGGTAGGGTCAAACCAGTCTTTTTTCGTCAACCGTGTGGCAGTGCTGACGTCATGGAAACGGATCAAACAGCCCCGCTCATATTGCATCTGGCAACACTGCTAGCCCCAAATCTGGCACCACTATTGGCCTAACGACATGTTGCAATGGTGACGTCATAAAGTTTTCTTGAAATGAAGCCGTTCTATTGGCTAGCCGAACAAGAGGAGGTGTATTTTCCTCCATAGAAATGACTATACCTTGTTTCCTCTACCGTGATGGACACAAACCAACCACTCATCAACACCTTACAACACAAGCATTATATGCCTAAAACGCACCTTTCATTTCTCCATCTATCCATTTTCGTTTCGCATCTTTTCTTCCCGACACATTCTATGCCAAACTTTTCTTCTGAATTTCCTAAAAGCATCGTTCGTTGGTTTGATGGAGTGTTCGGTGCTACTATTACTTCGTCTGTGGTGTGTCCTCCTTTGACTAATGCTGTGGTTTGGGACAAGCCTCCTAGCACTTGCGCTTTAAATATCATATCTGAAATGATATGAAATTGCTGCTAAATCATATTCTATTCGATAGAGCAAGAACACATTTCTACATCACTTTTTGATGAAATTGTAGGTAATTGAATAATTTTTTTGTAGCCTCCTTTATTTAGTCGGAAGATAGTTTTTTAAGGTCGATTCAGAGGCTCTTGTCTATTTTGACAACATCGCCTGATAGCATTTTAAACGTCGTATTCCCATTTATTACATGAAACCATCTAAAACGTACAAAGGTAACTTAATGCTCATAATTAAAAAAAAATTGAGAATAAATTGATTATACCCATTAGGGCCTCTACAAGATTTCTGCTCGTTTTTAAAATTAATTGTTCAAATAGGCGGTCCCCACATATATAAGATACCTACCAATTCAAGCACCGAATCATACCAGGATATTTTCTCAAGATGCCAACTCGACATTCACTTGCACATTAATGAAAAACTAAACTCGACAGCAAATTTTTTCCATTTGTGTTTTTTCTAAAAAAGGTGTTTTTTCCCAAAAGGTATTTTTTCACCAGGTGTTTCGTCAAGAAAAATATTATTTAACGAGACGTTTTTCCGAAACGGTGTTTTTTCTCAATTTTATCTAAAAGGCATTTTTCCATCAGATGTATTCCAAAAAAGGTATTTTCACAAGGTCTTTTTTCGTAAAATCAGTTTTTTCTTTGAGTTTTACAATTCGGAGTTCACTTGTACATTTTTTTCCTGCAAAAGATGGCAAATGAACAGAAAAAATTCTATCTATAGTTAAATTGCGTGCCATTTGCACATGCAAACGGGCCAAATGAACATTTGCGTTCAATGATATTTTTTGGGATGCTAGGCCAATTTTTCGCTTGGGTGAGAGCATGTCATTCTAAATTAGAATTTCTCGAAAAATACGTACTACACCTAGTGTTCCATGCTACGCCTAGTGTTCCATGCTACACCTAGTGTTCCATGCTACGCCTAGTGTTCCATGCTACACCTAGTGTTCCATGCTACGCCTAGTGTTCCGTGCTACACCTAGTGTTCCATGCTACACCTAGTGTTCCATGCTACACCTAGTGTTCCATGCTACGCCTAGTGTTCCATGCTACCCCTAGTGTTCCATGCTACACCTAGTGTTCCATGCTACGCCTAGTGTTCCATGCTACCCCTAGTGTTCCATGCTACACCTAGTGTTCCATGCTACACCTAGTGTTCCATGCTACGCCTAGTGTTCCATGCTACACCTAGTGTTCCATGCTACGCCTAGTGTTCCATGCTACACCTAGTGTTCCATGCTACGCCTAGTGTTCCATGCTACGCCTAGTGTTCCATGCTACACCTAGTGTTCCATGCTACACCTAGTGTTCCATGCTACGCCTAGTGTTCCATGCAACACCTAGTGTCCCATGCTGCACCTAGTGTTCCATGCTACGCATAGTGTTCCATGCCACACCTAGTGTTCCATGCTACATCTAGTGTTCCATGCTACACCTAGTGTTCCAGACATAAAGGGTGGTGTGGTATCCATCATGTAGATAAATTAGAAAAATGTTACGAAAATGTTAGTGTTGAGATCGACAAGGAGTGAGTTATTAAGACGCGCTACGTTATAAAGGGTTACAAATGCACATTTTTATTGCCATAAACTGGCCAATATAGTACGATTGGTGTAAAAGATTTGCTTACTTGACTCGCGTGTTTGCAAATAGTTTTGTGATTTACAAATATGGCATAAATGGGTTGGAATAATTATTTAAGTTTTAAGATCAACCTCGCTAAAATTTTGTAATGTTGAGGTGAAATTTTGTTTATGTATTAACGGTGTTTTTTTACATCTTTTACTGGTGCTACCAGGTCTAACTTTTTCACCGGAGCATGCATGTTTTTCGCCGCCTAAGCGATTTAATTACATGGGCGGCGAAAAACATGCATGCAGGCGGCGAAAAAGTTAGACTGGGATAGCGAGTGTTTCGGTCTGGTAAGAATAATTCTTGGTTACTACAACAAACCATAAAAGAGAAATTTATCTCAAAGAGAAAAACTCAAAGTTGGCAGCTAATTTAAACTCGCATCGTTCAAATGAAAATTATTTCTGCAAATCCGATTTTCCAAGGATTTAACACCTCGGTTTCGATGGAAGATGTAATAATTCCCACGAAAGCGTAATTTATACACGACTGAACTCCATCAAGTTCCGTTCACGCTTCATTTTTTCGTCATGTAGTACTAGCCATAATTTATTAATGCCTGTCCTTCTGCCTGAATTAGATCCAATTCTGATAAGATCCTCATTAATAAGCAGCGGTGCCTCAGCCTTACATCTGCATCTTATGCTCAACTTCATCACCATCATCTGCTACACCATCCACCGGCCCTTGCTGCGTCTCCATCATCACCATGCTCCCTTCTCCTGCCGCGCTCACCACCATCACACACACCACCACCACGGGGCTGGAGCACCAATATAAAGTAGACGGCAGCGGCACCTTCCAACAGTCCAAACTTGACTCAGTCAGGCGCAAGTCGTCGAAGTTACTCTGAACTTTACAGCAGTGCCGTCTTGCAGTGCCTTGCTTCTTGTGACACTCGAACATTTCTTTGTGCCGTTCTTCGTTGTTTCTGTAGCAAAATGGCTCCTCATCCTGATGGTCTGGACCCTACTGACACCTACTGAAGCTTCCACTAAGTGAATCTGAAGTCATTGATTTGAGAACTACCCATAAGTTGATTGATTTTTTATACCTTTGTTTTTTATTTCATCTTGACATCATGGATGCTGCTGTGAATTATTTGGATCCTACTGAGAAGTACTGATCAAAATACATCAGCGTTCAATAACTTGACTTGGCTAGTTCACTGGTATATGGAAGGACATTTTGAAAGCTGACTTAATACAATTCTGCATATTACATTTCCCTTGTACAAGATGGCTCCTTTTAACCGCGATATCCTGGATCCAACGGAGAAGTACTGAAGAATTTCTCTTTATCCCGCAATGATCCCGAGAGAAATGGAATCGAAATCGTCGACATCGACGAAATCTTCAAAACCAACTCCTGCTGAACGCGTTCGGTGCTGACAAGAAATATGGAGCCTAACCCATATCTCAGGAGCAACCACCATGTGCCAAACTCCACCAAGACCGTGGAGAAGAAAACAAAGAAGAAGAAGAAGAAGATGCAGTTTGGACAGGAAGTGAAGAGCAAGCCTTTAGGAGGTCCTCCAGCCGTGGTGCCCTGGGCAGGACGTTGAACCCAACACTCCCTTTGGCTGGTGAGTTTCCTGATTTTACGTACGTTTCACTACCTCAAACAAATGCTCATTTCCGCAAATTTTTAGGAAGTTGTATCATGGTTACCTGTGTCATTGGATCCTTGGAGTAAATTATGTATATAAACGCGATGTCTGCGTACTTGGTGTCGTGTGAAATTGTGGTTTTTATAAATAGTTTTGTCGAATTTAATGAGAGTTCAAAGAAAGAGAGAGTTTAATCAAAAGAAACTCTCTCTTTTGATTTCGTGTTCGCTCTTTAGCCAGTTCTAATCTTGTGTTCTTTTTTTTCTTGAAGGAGGCCAAATCGACTTCATCCAGCTCGAGTTGATGCAGATAAGAAGAGGCAACATCCTCTATTTATCTCCATCGCATCGGACATCGAATTCTTAAAATTTGTTTCAAGAGTCTCAGCTCCTTTGTTCGAAGAACCAACATCTGCGACGAAGCTCCTCGAAGATGACTATATTGTGAATCATCATCGAGGAAGGAATTTGCTAAGTGTCAGAAACAATAATTGATTGTGAAAGTGGGTCTCCGTAGATTTTAGTCTACTAACAACCAAATCTGTTTTCTTCTGGAGCGGTTTCTTGAGTGGCAAGGTATAATGTGTTAAGTGAACGATAGATTTAAATTGATGATTAGGGATGACATTTCAATCGCAGATCAATTCCATGATGTTCGAAAATGCTTGAGGTGTAACAAACAACCAATTTTTCACAATATGGTACAAATACAATATAGAGTAGCTCTTCAGTGTTAGATGAAATACCGCAATGAAATATGCAAAGTATTAACAACTTTCATAAGCCACGATAACGCTCGAGCTACCTATGCCAAGTTTTC
Organism: Platorchestia sp. MABIK; assembly: GCA_014220935.1. Classification (NCBI taxonomy): domain Eukaryota; kingdom Metazoa; phylum Arthropoda; class Malacostraca; order Amphipoda; family Talitridae; genus Platorchestia; species Platorchestia sp. MABIK. Next base: position 35,042 of record JACJUY010007021.1, read on the forward strand.
TAAGTGCTTATGCTTTCCCTCATAAATTAACAGTATTTGCACTCCGTAATCATATTTTTGTGTAAAGAGGCTTACAGGGAGCGTACATTCAATTTGTGTAACTTTCTTGTATGAGTTCCGTATTTGAGAGTTGTATTGGAAGGGTTCAATAGCATACGGGGAGCGTACTTTCTATTAGCGTAAGAGTTTCATACCGATGTCTGATGTTCACGGACTTGATCTTCTCTTGAGTGCTACGTAGTACAAGTCACAGTCTCTTACTATAGCTCATGCTGATTCTCATACCTATATGTTGTGGTTAACATATCTTGATAGTTACTTCACGCGTCGGCATTACATCTAATCCAGAACAATTTGCGTAAATTAAGAGACAATTTGATTTAATTTTTAATTTCTAAACTGTTAGTAAGTTTGTAAGAACACTCTATTATTCGGCGTGAATTTGTTATCACCATGATGTTTCATTCGTCAGACATATCTGATGTACTTGTCAATCGCACTTAGAACCGTTGTCGCGTCTGCGATAAAGTTCCGTTCAGCTCTTTACCTTTTGGTATGAATTGTGATAGTTTATTTTTGTACCTTTTTTGTCTCGAATAACTTTTCAACAGAATCTGTGATATGGAGGGTTTTATTTGTTGTTGCTTATTACCAGAATATATATTCCATACTTGTTGTTTATTCTTACGTAGATGATTTTACTGTCAGTGCTTTTGCCAGCATCTTCGCTCTGTGATCTTCTTCTTTTTTTTTATCGTAGGTCTGCATCGAGTGACGTTCATCATGTGTGCTACTGTATGGGTCGTATTTTAGGACTTAGAAATGGTTATAAACGCCATCCCAATGTACATTTTTGAATGTTTCTTGATCAAACTGCCACTCGTCTAGTTTTGTCCTTTTCGTTTGAATGCTTCGTCCAACCAGATTTATTATATAATATAATTATAACTTATTTTTGTATGATAAATACATTTCTGGAATAATAATTTATTCATCGAGAATCTGGTTTTTTACTTTCCCAAATGACTTACTTCAATAGAAATATTTACCGAACACACTTTAAGTTTTAAATTCAAAGGTCCAAACTAAAACCGTGAAGAAATGCCTTCATCAGTGAGAACCGCAGTGAAAATATTTTACTTTAAAAAATATTATATGCGCCGTTTTTACATGAGCACAAAAATGCAAAAAAATCGCAAATAATTTGAAGTGCAAATGCAAAGTTTGTTTTTATTAGCAATTTGTACGCGGTTTCAAGGAATGATGAAGCCGTACAGTGATCATTTATATACATGGAAAAGAAGTGGTACGGTGCTGTGTAATTCGGTGAGAGCAAAGTAGTGTTTTTTGCAGTGCGCATTATTTGCGTATTGGAAGGGGGAAATTACAGCATAACATACAGTGGAATGAGAAATAAAGTATCGATCAAACAAAAAGTAGCTTTAAACCCTAAACAATGGGCTCTAATAAACCCTTTCAAAAATTAAGTCGTGGAAGAAAGTAATATTGTGAAGGTAATTGAATCCGGTCATGAGAGCAATAAAACTGAAGTTTTTGTTTGAAGGAGAGCAAAATTTGATCTCATAACTAAAAGGACGATTGATTAAAAATGAAAATAAAATTTGAGTATGTCGCTCGAAACTTTTGAAAAATGGAAAATGAACTCTGAAATTCAGAAAAATTAATTATGAAAGGAAAATTCTTAAAAGCTTGAAATGATATTTAAAAGTTTAAAAAGTTAAAAAAACATAGAATTATTGAAAGTTAAGTACGAACATAAAACTAATAAAAAATGAACTGTTCCATTAGAGATTTCGGGGCATAAAAAAGTACTTTCAAGCACAAGAGGTATATTATTATATTTCCTGTATCAGAGGTAAGCAAAATGTAAACTGATGTGCAAACGAAGTAAAAATTTCAATCACGGGTTAATAGGCTTAAAAGAATAAATATCAACGTTAGAGACATAGTTCAATTCCAGCATTAGAAATTTGAATTGCTCATCTTCAGCATTAAAAGCATGAAGTGTGTTGGAAAAATTTCACTCTACGGGCCCATTTTTCATTAACTAAAAATAAAAAAATTTCAAATTATTCATGGCTGAAAATAATAAGCATGTTGAGATATTAATTCTAGGAGAAAATAACCAACATGTTTCCCGTGAACACAATTTTTTTTAAAAACGGTAGATAATTTCTGAAATCGCTTTATTACACAGCACATCTCATTACTACAGATTTGTAAATACAACATATCTAATTCAATAACATCCATAGGTGTAGACTACTTCTTTAAGTTACTAAAAGTTGAGACTAAAATGCACCATTGAAAACCGTAGAATCAAAATGAAAACGGAAATATCGCTTAAATCAATGAGGAGCGACACAAACAGTCACGTTACATGTGACCTCAGTTTTTGTGGTAGAGGGATACAGGAACGGTACGGTAAGTACCAGCGAGCCGTCTTTCTAAAAACATTTAAACTAAAACTCATAGAATATATGATCCAATTACATGTTCCATTTGTATGTTCCAATTGTTTGATCCAATTACATGTACCAGTTATTTGTTCCAATTATATGATCCAATTACATGTTTCAGTTACATGTTCCAGTTATATGATCCAATTACATGTTTCAGTTACATGTTCCAATTATATGATCCAATTACATGTTTCAGTTACATGTTCCAGTTATATGATCCAATTACATGTTTCAGTTACATGTTCCAGTTATATGATCCAATTACATGTTTCAGTTACATGTTCCAATTATATGATCCAATTACATGTTTCAGTTACATGTTCCAATTATATGATCCAATTACATGTTCAAATTATATGATCCAATTACATGTTTTACAATTACATATTTCAATTTTACAGGATTACAGTTTAATTGTAACAGTGAAATTAATAATAATTGCGGGAGTACTAACCAGTTTTGGAAAGTTACATTTTTGGAGGTGCGTGACCCCTCATTTGATCTCCCCCGCGGGAAAGTCTTTTTCATAAGATGCACAAATTAGCTCATGAGGTGAAAACAGCTCATTAAATTTGCATTAACGAAATTGCTCTATTTACCTGACACGAAACGTAACTCACTCATGAGTGCAGAATGAACAGTGCTCAAAGTTTGTAGTTGAAACATGTTGACAACATGAAACCAACGGGCACATTTAAGTGTAGAAAATTTTCCTTCCTCGCAACGATGACCAAATCTATAAAGAAATTAAACACGAATTTATTATTTTAAATATATTTGTACCTAATAGTTTGTACATCATTATCTAAATTTCATCAGTTGTGAGCGAGAGCGATGCTAGCGCATTCCAATTTTATTAGCTCCCTCGGTGATAAATGACAACAAACTGCCTGATATCTTGAATAAATGCCAAAAAAGTGGCATGCAACTTTCACTCCTATTACCATCAAAATAAAAGTTGGTCGCAGAAACCCTTCTGACTTCCGCAGAATTCTTAAAAAAAAATTTAAATCTCTCCGATTTCTTTATTGACCCATCTGGGTGCGGATGGAGGTATGGATAGCTCCCTAACATAGCCACAACTGTTGCAGCTGCACTTTACTCGCTCCCAAGTTGCACCATCAAAGAGTCTAGTGAGCGTTCATATTTTCGTTGACCCTGCTGCTAGAATTATGTACAAATACTGTACAAACCAATGTACAAATTATTCCTTAATGTAGCCACAACTGTCGCTGCTGTACTTTACTCGCTCCCCAAGTTGCATCATCAGAGTGCTGTGAACGTTCATACTTTTGTTGACTCGGCTGCTAGAATTATAGATCACTCCCTAATATGGTCACAACTGTCGCCGCAGCGCTTCACTCGCTCCCCAAGTTGCACCATCAGCAGTGACGGGTGTGTTGTGAACGCTGGAGCGACCCTGGAGAGTTCAATGCATTGCGGATGCGGCTAAGCTCACAAGTCTGGGCTGCGACCGTCGGCCTCCGTAAAGGAAGCTTGTGAGTATTCGCAAACTGGATTCTCTCGCCCCGACCTGGCTGAATTACGCAGCGTCTTCTCCGCTCCAACAGGTGGGCTGAAAAGCGTTCATTTCCGTACTGACTTTTCTGCACCACTGATAGTTTTGTTGTCGAAGGTGTGTTGTGGATATTGTCCGTTTGTCTTAGAGCTGTCCTGCTCGCATCGAAGTTATTCATGTCGACGCAAAACTCCCGAGTGTTATTAAGGAATAACGTAATCGAACTCAAGGTAGACATGAAAAAATCTTTTATTTAAATTACTTTAACTTTTCGTTCCTAAGGCTGCTGTTTACGGTTAGTATGCATTTTACTTTAATAATGGCTATTCATACTGAAACTATGGAATTATTTGAAGTTAGATAAATGAGGCGGCAATCTTAAACAAGACATTTAGGTGAGGTACATACATTTCAACTTCAACAATGGGCTTCCCACAGAAATTTAGAATAATGAGAGATCACTGTCAATATCGAGAAATATTAGAACATTGAGAGATCAGTACCAAAATCGAGATATATTAAAACATTGAGAGATCACTGTCAATATCGAGAAATATTAAAATATTGAAAGATCACTATCAATTTCTAAATATGTTAGAATTTTGAGAGATTACTGCTTATATTGAAAAATATTAGAATATTGAGAGATCACTACCACTATTGAGAGATATTAGAATATTAAGAGGTCACTGACAATCAGAAAACAATCTCAGGCTGCCTCAAATTGTTAAATTTTTGTGGTTCCTCCACTTGCACCAATCTTTACTTTTCTTGCCCATTAGGAGCTCTTATTTCATTATTTTCTTTTGTCTGTTTGGGAGACACATTAGTGTCAATATTAACTTATTAAATGCTTTTATGGATTTGATTTGTGCTTCCGTCGCAAAAAACTCAAATTCACTACTTTTTTATCGAAAAAACACATAATTTTCCATATTTCTGTGCATACTCATTAAAAACTTTAGATTGCAATTCAAATGGAGTGTATGCTGATTGTTTACAATTCTGTCTTCCACCAAAGTAACCGATAATCTGAAAGACGTAGGTGAGTTTATTTTCATGTTAATTTTAGGAAATTTAATTTAGATTTAATTTTTAAATTTTTAATTTAGACTCGGACAAGAATTTCTATAATCTCAGGTGAATTAAAAATTTGCTCCAAATAAATTTGAATTACTCTGAATCGGACTCAACACCGGGCATCACAGGCACATCACGAACTGTGCACAAGTTTTTCAACTGCATCGAAGATCTAAAGCAGGCGATTTCGCAGATGTCAAGGCCCTTCAACTGTCCAAAATTTGTGCTAGAAGGGGAACAAAATTATGGGAATAAAAGTTCTAAGAAATAAGCCTCAAAATCAAACGAAGTGAGAAAAAATTAGATCCTAATTCATTGCATTGGATTCTGATTCAATCAAACAAAAATTCGGTTGCTTAAAAGGTTCATCAGGCTCTACTACAGCTGCATCTGTAATGCAAAGTTAGTCGTTCTAGAAAATGAAAAGCTTTTCGATATTCTAATAAAACTAACAAGAGATTTTGGGTGAGCAGTTTCAGTATTTCATTTTCACACACCGTCAAAAACTAGTAAACAGTATTTAGAAGAAAACAAGTATGTCATATTTAGTGACTGAGAAGTGTAGAGTAGACCATTATATGGTAATTAAGAGACGACTGTGTGGTATTTAGTACCAGACAAATACGTGGTATCGAGTAGGAGACAGTAAATAAATACCGCGTAATTACGAGGCATGTAGAAAGAGAACTGACACTAATACGCGATATCGAAGTCATAGACTTGCTTTGTCTCACCATGTCCAAGAGAGATAGTTCAAGAAACACACTGGCTCTGCTGAGATCCATAACCCTGCCATGCCGACTAGAAAGTTGTTAGGGCTCTGCATGACATCATAAGCAGGTTAGGCGAATTTAGAAAGTAGTAAAGGTCTCTCAACTTTAAGCGTTGACCTCAATTGAAAACAGGCATGGACGGTGGGCAGGTTTGACATTGCCTTTGCACGCATTGTGACGTCATAAAAACAGCAGCACGACTTCGAAGAAAGGATAGAAAGCTGCTCCGTTCAAAAGGTTGCCTTTCACAGGCTGTTTACAAAAGGTTTCGCTCGTTTATCCTGCGTTAGACGCGGTTCTTGTGAGCAGTTTTAGAGATGTATTCTTGAAGATTTTATATTCGGTTTTAAGTCAACATTTCATTCCAAAATATATGTACACAAATGCTAAAATTTAAAGAGCAGCTGTTAAGCGTGGTGCAGATAAGATTAGAGTTTTCTGAAAATTTGATCCCAATATTTTTCTAATTATATTTATCAATTTCCGAAATGAAGCTTATCAAGTTAAGAATATTACAACTTAAACACCCCAAGCACTCCAAGTTCTACATCAACTTCTTTTTTTCTTGCGTACGTAGAGGAATACAGAAGTAGGTCATAGCCGTCACTAGTGCTTCTGAGAAGTGACAAATTTCACCTCTCAGTTCCTCGAGATCAGCGTTCCAGTTACTCAAGAACCCGATGCGTGGGCCACATCGAATGGCGTCGTATGATTCCAAGCCTGGACACGATTACCTAACCTCAGCGAACACAAGAACTTCCCGGGTCGATGGCACTTTCATGGCTGCGTCCGACTGAACAGGATAGTCTCCGATCTCACAGAAGCTAGATTGACTTCCTCATTCCGCTTCCTACACGGATGACTTTGGAAGCTTTAGCCTCCCATGAACTCTACTCGAGTTCACAGTGTGCGTAGCGCACACGACAAGGACGCTCCACAACAGAATCTGGAAATGGTGGTGAATGAGCTCGTGGTGCTGGAGCGGCAAATCGCAAAGACAGTCCGTTAACGGCACGCACTCTTCACTGTTTTTCATGGATGAACGTCGATGGTTTAGCCGTGCGTGTTACTGTGTTTGAGAGAGCGTGGTTACTTAGTTTTGGATTTGGCTTGGTTTTTCTCTCGAGATTCATGATTGGGGTATTGTGCTCAAGAGAATGGTGTTACTTAGTTTGGGATTTGGCTTTTTTCTATCGAGTTTTATGATTGGAATATTGTGTTCAAGAGAATGGTGTATGCGTGTTATTGCGTTCAAAAGAATGGTGTTAATGAGTTTGGGGTTTGGCTTGTTTTTTCTTAAGTTTTATGATTGGGATATTGGCTTCAAGAGAATACTGTTACTTAGTTTTGGATTTGGCTTGGCTTTTCTCTTGAGATTTATGGTTTGGATATTGTGGTCAAGAGAATATTATTGTGTTCAAGAGAATGTTATTACTAAGTTTGGGATTTGGCTTGGCTTTTCTCTTGAGTTTGTGCACCAGTTCCTGGAAGATTTTTTCTGCAATCATCATTTGATTGCAATAATTTGATATAAATGCTGATTGAATTGAGACTCGATGCCTAAAAATAATTGTTGGAGATATCATGATGATGAGTTTTCTATAGTAAGTAAATAAAGTGAAAAATGAAAACGGAGAACGGAGTATTTTCACTCATTTTCAAGATTTTACTCCTGACGAAAAACGATTGACGCCGACAAATTTCATTTTAATGACGTCATTCAAGCCACCAAAAGTTTTGAAAAGTTACTTAACTAACTCGTCTTCGTTCAGCGCATCAGTGACAATGAATTACGTAAATTTACAGTACAGTTCTTAATGAAAAAGAAAATGTTGTCATAGATGACAATCTAAATTATGAAGTGCGAACTGCTAAAAAATAAAGATGTTGCAACGATTTAAACATTAGCGCCATGTTTCAGGTATTATTTGTGGTAACATGCAGTCAAAACTTTCGGTTCCTTTATGTTTTTATTTAGAACTTTTTTCGTTCACAACCATGTCAAAATTTATCTTTCTGTATCAAATTATAAACATTAATGGCTGTTTTATGACTGGATATATGATCATGCAGTTATTATTATTGTAATACACACCATTAAAAACAATAGAGTACGAACGTGTAATTCAACAAAAATAAAAACAGGTTCAACCAAAATTGTTCAAAAACTAAACCAGGGGACCCATGCAAAATACTTTCAAGTAATGCGTACGTATCTAGTCGTTAGAATTGATACGTCCGATTTTCTTACATAGTTATAATTTAAACGTACAATTCACCTCATGCAAAGTGAAACTAAATAGACAAAATAAAAGAATACCATGATCAAAAATCGAGTTGCTCATTCTTAAAGACCTAATGTTTCAAGTATTTTGAAAAAATGTATGTAGCAAAAATTAAGGCCAATCTTGCTGATGAATCTTTCCAAAATCTGCTTCGTAAATTTTTCATGAGATAAACAAATATTCACGAAGTTTAAAATTTTTCATGATTTTCTTATGTTGAAGCCCGAAATCTTGCTCCAAGCTAAAATCTACGAAGGCTACTACTTTTCTGTTAATTTTCTTAATGTTGGGCCTAAACTCTAGCTACAGGAATAATTCCATCTAATCTGACACTATAGAGAGTCGTTTTCTCAACGTTGGAGCCCGGTAATCCCATTAGAGACGAAAATTCAAACGGTCTGACACTATACAGAGTCGTTTTCTCAATGTTGGAGCCCGTTAATCCCGTTAGAGACAAAAATCCATAAGGTCGGACACTATACAGAGGTGTTTTCTCAATGTTGGAGCCCGTTAATCCCGTTAGAGACAAAAATCCACAAGGTCTGACACTAAACAGAGGTGTTTTCTCAATGTTGGAGCCCGTTAATCCCGTTAGAGACAAAAATCCGTGCACTGACGCTTTTTTTTGTCGCGGCACCGTTAATGCTTGATAAATCACGCTTTTTTCTCCCAAATTTAGCGAGAAAAAAGATATCATAAACATTCGGGAACTAAACCGTGTTGTCACCGCATGTTTTTTGGTTGCTTCTCCGTGTGAACTTTTTGTAAGGAAAGTAAAAGATCACACTTTTGAGCGGCGAATAATTATAATACCTAAATACAGGATTCAATTTATTTTTTACTAATGATGTTCCTTCACAAAAAGCCCTAATTATCTGAGAGTAAAACTATGGGCATAACGCAGTGAGTGGACTTTTACACTATTTATCACAAATGCACGCGTGTTTTTAATAACATAGTACCATTCACAATCCTAAAATCATCCGTGGTATATTTTTGAGGTTATAATATTCACTATTTAAATATGATCAGTACTGCATTTTCATACGTCAATACCCTCAGCAATGACATTATCTCAATGACATCATCGATACTTTATTCATTTTAATGATCTCCATAGTATTGCCAAAGTACCAAAATCGCCGACGTTCAAAATCGTGATTAAAAAGCTTTATTCTGTCCGTTACCACAAGAGCTACGGTCATGCGCTTGAAGCGGTGTGGCCTTGAATATATCGGATATATTCAGCAGCGCTGCGAATCTTCAGAATAATGCTTCCTGCAGCGTTTAACCCTTAACTGCCCCAAGTGCCGTAAATGGTTCACCCTTTTAATCCTGTATAGGCCAACGTTCTTTCTGAAGGACGAAATCACTCACATCGTTCTTATATTCTAAAAATTTCGATGGAAAAGTCACACCGTACTGTGTTTCATGAATGATAATTTAAGGAAAATTACCGTAATATTTCGTTTTAAAGTGAAATAATTTCCATGGGATTAAAATGTGTATTAATTTTATTCGTGCAAATTTGTGTCCAATGTGTTTTTGAAGCTCAGTGCGATGTATTAGTTCCGTTTCTTTTCTTGTGTCGATGACAGCCTGATGCCAGTGTCAGCCTCAGAGCGGTGGTTGTGATGTTGATATGAGTAAAAATTCTAAGAGTTAAGATCGAAGAAATGCGCAAATGAGCATTGCACTTTTGCATGAAGACGAACAGAAATCATAATTGCCTCTGCTCGCCTCATCAAATGAGTACGTGAAATATTAAATTCGTGGGTGGTTGATAATCGGAAAAATAAAATGATTCAAGTAAATATATGAGGAAGGGCTAAGCAATTTGCGCCCATTTCTATAAGGTAGTAAACATGTCCCAAAAATAGGTCTATTAAAAAAATTCTGACGCTAATTCAATCATTTTAGTTCGCTGCCAATTTGACTGAAATTTTTTAGCTCAAATCATCATAATTACGCGATTTATAAGCCATTTGAATTAAAAAAAGTATTTCAGGGAGTCAGAAAAAATATTTGACATATTTGAAGATGCAGATTTCTAATACTTAAGAATAAATAGAACTTTGCAACTAAAGAATAAATCATTTACTTTTACCTCGGTACTACATTAACACAGCATGCAGAGAACTCTCTTGTGTGATGACAGGATTGTAGGTTGACACATAAACTTATACGAAGGAAAATTACGATCTGTTAAACCAAGTGCAAGATCTTGAGAAAGCAGAAAATAGTGAGAACACAGAAAATAGTGAAAATAGAGAAAACAGTGAGAACATAGAAAATAGTGAGAACATAGAAAATAATGAGAATACAGAAAATAAGTGGAACCTAATAAAAAAAGGACTTAGCTTGAAAATGAATAGTCATAATTCATTTATTTTTTTCACTTAGCACTGCATTTTTAGCAAGATGACTATTTTCAGCAAGTTCTCTGATATCACGTCATGCACTGACTTCAATAAAAACACAAAGTACTTCTGCCAGTAGGCTATCTACTAGTAGAAACACTAAGTACTCCTGTCAGCATAGATCTGTCAGTTGGCTATCTTCTATAAGTATCCTTCTTTCAATAATTTCATAATCGTTTAAGGGTAAACTATATAAGGTGAGTCTTTCATCATTTTCTCCTTCATCTTCTAAACCATTTGTTAGTATGCAAATACGTTCATTTAATGAAAAATGAAAGTCGAAAGTAGTTGAAGTCAAATTTACGTTCGTCACATTTTTAGTCTTTATCGTGTGAAATTTTAGGGAAATAACATGAAAAAAAGTAATTAAAAAAAACATTTCTGCACCTCATTACGTTTTTTATTTGATTACAAATTTAAAAGACTATCTAAAAGAAGCCAAATACTAAAATAAGGCTAACATCGAAATGGAATATTTTATAATATCGAACGGCAAAAAAGATACATTAATAACATTCAGAGTATGCTCAATGTCCTACGACAACCGACAACACACCGCTATGATTTCGTTTTGTTCAATTTTGTTCGAATTTGCTCGATTGTGTTAAATTTGTGTTGAATTTATTCGCTGATGCTCAGGATTTTCATTTCCGATTTTGACTTTCAATTTTATTCAATTTGGTTCGAAATTGTTCAATTTTACGATATTTTTTTTTGTTTTCTGATTAAGCTCAGGATGTCTAAGGAAAATTTGACTGCGGATATAAGCTCCCATCTATCAAGAAGAAAAAAACAATTTCTAAGCTCGTTCAATGGAACTGAGGATGTGCGTGAGAAGTCTAACAGCCAATAAACCTCCATTTATGGTGACGGATGTGACTTTTGTAAAAGGATATCCGATGAAATTGTGAATTTTGAGCAAAAATTCGACAAGTCTACGAGCTTTCGTCCATCACAAAATAAATGAATATTTTGAAACCTGTTCGATGAAACTGAGGATGTTTAAAAAAATTTGACAGTGGGTGTAAGCTTCCATTCATCGCGAAGAATATCTTAAAAATTGCCTAATGAAACTGAGGATGTGGGTGAGAATCTCACAGAACCAATCAGCCTCCAATAACTTCAAAGATGTTCGATGAAACTGAGAATGTTTACAATAAATCTGACCGAACAAATCATCCTCTAATGATTTGAAAGATGTTCAATGAAACTGAGAATGCTTGGAA
>JACJUY010007022.1:3465-17495 GCA_014220935.1 Platorchestia sp. MABIK
ATCGTCACGAACCCTCGTCTTAGACAGAGGTGAGCCCTAGTCGTTTACTACAGAGGTTATTTTATATCTTATGGCAGACTGTTGTTAAGGTTATTTTATTTCTTATAGCTTACTTATGGCTGACTGATGTGAAAGTTCGTTTATTTTTGGGAAAAATGCAAAAGAGTTGGCTGAGGCGGACGAGTGGCTGTAGTTGTTGTCTTAAATAAGATTTCGAGCAACAGTTACACATGTACAAATACTTACCGGTATTTTCAGGCATTTCCCCTGTCGTGCATTTGTACGGAACCTGAGAATAATCAAAATTATTCCTCATTTCTCGAATTGACAGGAACTATGGAGAATATAACCAATAAGTTTTCACAAAAAGTATTCTTAAAAAAATCCTGCACATTTTCAAATTATATTTATATTCTGTATGCTTTTGCCTACGCGCTCCAAAGAGCTTGAAGAAGGTAAATTTATGTTCATAATCGTGATTAAGTTCTTAATCACGGATAGCAGTGGAAAGAATTGATGGTGATGATATCTATAGTTAGCGTCACCTCGAGAAATTTTTTAAATTTCAATAAAAACAAAACATGATCCGTCTTTCTGTAACACATTCATTGCGGTGTGACCCACCGGTGGGTCATGCTCAAGTTTTTCCAACTGCAAAATGACCCATCGATGGCTCGTTAGAAAAATCATAAAGAATCTTTTTAAATTAATTTTACTTGCTTGTTGTTTTCAATTTATAAAATTAGGAAGTACTTTAGACTCTAGATTTGAGTTGAACGTTGAACTTCAGATTAACCCACCGCAGTCAAGGTATTAAATAATTCCTGCAAAACACGCTCCATTAGAAAATAAATAAATGTGAATCAGGGACATCAGCTCTTCCCTCATTTCCGTTCACAAACAGAAGCCTCAGTAAATCTTTCTGCTCTGTTGCTCACTGTCAGAGTTGCGGGAGGAAGGAAACACTTTTTACAGACTCGGATGGACAAATATTGTAGGAAAGTAGCGAGTATAAAACTGTACTCGTTTTTAGTTTTGTACTCTTCATTAATTCTCTACCAATACTAATTCACTCAAATACATACGTACAAATACTGTATGCAATTTGCAAGGTACATATATCCAACTGAAATGGTTTTTAGTTTTGTGTGTTTTTCTCTTTTTTTATTTTCCAAATTTTTCATCTCATCTCATTTGAGCACAGATGATAGAATTAGAACAATTAAATGATAGAAACACTTGTTGATACACGAGCACAAAATTTCTCCCTCGTCGACCTTTTGGTCTTAGACCCAAAATTATATATTTTTCACCAATTTTACTTTCAATATTATTCCCTGATATTGCAAAAGCATAAGCTTATATTGCAATGCAAGTGGGCTCTAATAAAAGCTTTTTTTCTCAAACTTTTGTTCAACCATTAATATAGCATTCATGATGCCTATACATTTTCGCCAACTGAGGATCTACTCTACATGTTAACACATTTTAAAAACCAATGTCATGTATTTCATGTATCAATTTTATTGAAAATGAACTTCTTTTCCTGGTTTTCTTGTTTTTTTTAAATTGTTCACCAACTAGCTATCTTTACGTTAAAATTTTAGAAACTATTGTTATATATAGCATTTACTGGATCAACTTTATACGTTATAATCTGTTTTTGTTTTTTCATTTTCTTTCTGTTTAATACGCTCTGTCTACCACCACGCTGTCTACCACCACGCTGTCTGCCACCACGCTGTCTGCAACCACGCTGTCTGCAACCACGCTGTCTGCAACCACGCTGTCTGCAACCACGCTGTCTGCAACCACGCTGTCTGCAACCACGCTGTCTGCAACCACGCTGTCTGCAACCACGCTGTCTGCAACCACGCTGTCTACCACCACGCTGTCTGCCACCCCGTTGTCTGCAACCAGATCTCGGTGGCCTGTGAGGGATGGCTGACGCCGATTCCAATTCCTTGAAGCCTGCGTGCACTGCACGTAGGCTTCAAGGAACATGAAATACAGCAAACATGACATACAGCGTGTTTGCATGACATACAGCAACAGTAAACATGACAAACAGCAACAGTTCTCATAAACATAGACATCGTTCATAGATATACTTTATAGACATAGTTCAAAGACCGTTCATAGACGTAATTTATAGATATGGTTCATAGACAAAGTTGATAGCTTATAGATACAGTGCATTGACATAGTTCATAGACAGTTCATAAACGTAGTTATAGATATGGTTCATCGACAAAGTTCATAGCTTATAGATATAGTGCATAGACATAGTTCATAGACAGTTCATAGACGTAGTTTATAGAAATGGTTCATAGAAAAAGTTCATAGCTTATGGATTTACTGCATAGACATAGTTCATTGACAGTTCATAGACGCAGTTTATAGATATGGTTCATAAACAAAGTTCATAGCTTATAGATGCAGTGCATAGACATAGTTCATAGACAGTTCATAGACTTAGTTCATAAGCATAGTTCATAGACACAGTTTATAGTTATAGTACAAAGACATAGTTCGACATTGTTCATAGACGCAGCTCTTGGACATAGTTCATGAACATGAAAATAGATTTATTCTCATACGATGCACTGGAATAATGAGTTAAAAAACGTAGTTGTATATATGGAGTGTATATGTTTAGCTGTTTTTCGATGTCACTTTCAAAATCATTAATAAGGTAGCAACATGCACACTTATTTTTCAAAAATCTTGGTCACTAACGAGAAAGCGTATTCGCAAAATTCTCATTAGCTGGAGAAACTTTGGAGATCGAGGCACAAAGTTTTCAATGCGCTTCAATAGAAGTGTTTTCACGGCAGACTTGTTTGCATTGCAATTATCGTTGTTTTCGTGGTCGTAATTGTTGTACGTATGAGGAATATAAGCAATTCAACATTCGGTATTTCAAAATACAAAAGATGTTGAGGTAAAATATCAGGTATGCGGATTTTTTGCTGCAAGAACAGAAGACACGCATGAGATACTTTGCATGGGAAAAGTTTTTTCATCAAGGCTCAGAAATCAAGCTATTATTCTAACACAATTGAGCTCTGTTTATTCCAAATCAATTCTAGCTATAAAGGTTTTTGATATGGCATCCTCTGTGAGACACCCTGTATTAGCTCCCCATTTGGTAGCTTGTTGTAGCATGTTCTCTGGGCAATCTTTCTTTCATTTTGGCTCTCCTCGTATTAGCATTCTTTTCACGTTCATTTTCCCCGGGGTGCTATTTTCATGTCTTCTTTTCCGTCTTTCCCATTTGTTTGATTGGTCGCGTTGTATTCCGTATTCATCTGCAGCTCTTTCTTTCCACTCTGCCCTTCTAGAGTCCATCTGTTTTTTTCTTTTTTGTTGTTTCTTACCTGTTGAAAACACGGTATCTTGATCTGCAGTCATATAAGCCTAATTCTACCTTCAATCTACCTTATCAGCCTATTTTTTTTTTCCATCTATCTCATCAGCTAAATTTTACAGTATTTTTACCTGTCAAGTAAATGACTGGCTTCTTTTTGAACTTTGGAGGCTCTGCCATTGCTGCTTCTGTCGTCCTTTTGCGGATCTTTATTTTTCAGAGGATATTCGGTTTTTGAGTGAGGTCTTAAGTATTTGCACAATGGGTGGTTCGTATCGAAACGAAAAAAAAAAAGAGTTCCCCGATTGAAAAGCAATCCAACTTAGAAAACCAATGCCATAGTTCAAACCTTAAAAATTAAGCAACTAAAGAAAGGATTTCCAAAAATACACATGCAAAAGGGAACAACTTCAAATCTCTCTCACACCAACCGCAAACTTGAGAGCAAATTTAGCGGCTCAGTCAACAACGGCAGACAACTCACTAAACCAACAATGATTTACATATTCTCTTCCCACAGCTCCTCACTTGGCACTAATTTATTTCCACTGCTGTAACCTGCGTTCGAAACAAACATTTCCCACATCTCGCGTTGTTTTAATGCAGTCGCAGCTATTATCAGAGAACACATATATTGCATGCATTAAAATCTGCATTTCGCGGCTTTCAAATTTTTACAATCCTAATTAAATAAGCTTTACGTGCTGGAGGATCATGACCGGTGAATGGCAGCATTGGAGCTTGAGTTGTAACCCCATTCCTACCTTTTCTAGTTTTTAGAAGCTTACATAATAATTTTTATTAATTTTTATGCTTGTGGTGGTTCGCAATTGGTGCCTGAGGGTTTGGGGCTTGAGTTGCAACCCTATTCCCATTTTTCCAAATTTTAAGAAGCTTCAATAATTAATTTTTATGAGATTTTATCACTTGAAATCAGTTTTTGTGTGATAAATACGTGAGATATGCCTTGGGGCTTGAGTTGCAACCTTATTCCCATTTTTACCATCCAAGTGTAAAAAGAAATCACACAATTTTTTTACAGCATCCCGCGCTGCAGACGCTCCCAGTTTGCGTCTCTCGTCGCGCACTCAGAGCAACGAAGTCTGCAAAGCCGTGAGAAGGCGGGCGTAGTGAAGATTACTTCCCAGAAACACCTTTAGAAATGTGAGAGAAATGGGCTTGTGTCCTAGGAATTCAAACCGCACCGAATTATTTGAGAGTGAAAGTGACCTGGACAATATTATGTAGTTGATAGTTTCATCAAGGGAATAATTTAAAATGTTAACTTTTGAACCTTGTAATTCCTACGAAATGTATTGAAAATGAAGATTTCTTTGAAACGAAAAGATTTCTCCTTTAAAACACTGAATGTAATTACCTCTCTTTGCAATGGAGTTTCAGTCAAGTCAAACAGAATTAGAAGCAAATTTAAACATGACTAGCAAGCCTCCGTAAGTGAATTTGCTAAGATTGGCTTTTAAGTTCTATTCAATACGTATAAGTCAATTTGAAACTTGACTTCATTCTCGAAAATAAAATTAATGTTGTATCATAACTTCAATCGAAAACAAAATTCTAAATACTTAAACTCTTATAAGACATAAATCTGGAACTTATTATTTTTCATGTACCGTGCAAAAACATTTCTCGATCGGTAGATGAACAATTTCAAAATGACCACATCAGCTGTAGAAAACATTAGAAAAATTCAGTTCGGTTATTCAATCGTGAATACAATACATTCGTTGATTCTATGGGGAATGACGAGTGTAATAGGGAGATGTGTTGTACTTGTAATTGGAAGTTTTCATTTCTGCGCCAGCATCAGTTCTCGAATTATAACTCTCTTCCGGTTTCTTGTTTAATGAAGCAATCGGCTACCAAAAAAAATTTAACTATTTCACAAGTTTGATAACTTAAGTCCCTACTATGATCAGCTGAACTCAACTAATATTCTTTCAGAATGATAAAAGACCAGATAAATTTATGT
Source organism: Platorchestia sp. MABIK (assembly GCA_014220935.1). NCBI lineage: Eukaryota > Metazoa > Arthropoda > Malacostraca > Amphipoda > Talitridae > Platorchestia > Platorchestia sp. MABIK. The sequence goes on from JACJUY010007022.1 coordinate 8,826, forward strand.
AAATGACAAAGCTATCGCACTAACATTAAATTTTTTAGCATCCTTGATTTAAGGGTTAGAAGCCCAAAATTAGATATTTACATGAAATGATTAAGTATTACATTGACATCACTTCCACCTTTGGTACCTTCAGCAGTGTTCAGTTATTCCCTCGTTAACTAGCTTCTCAGCTAAGCGTCTGGTTGCGATATTGATATACATGTGTCTGGAATTCTGAAATACTCAACCTCGATGAATTCGAAGCAACGGAATTTGGCCACGCAATTGGCGGTACCGCGATACAAAATACAATCCTCTCGCCATTACCCATTTCATGCTCCATATAATTCCGGGCCTTCGGAGGGAGATCGTCATTCGATCTCTACAAAATCTGAGACGAAAAACTCCGTCTGACCTCCAATTATTGACGGAGGCTGCGACCTGAACAAGAATCTCAAATTGGCAAAGCCAAGAAAATTGGACTCCGGTTTCGAGTGGATTGGCTCGATGTCTCTGAAATTATTACAGAATTTTATTCATAAATGGGGAAAAATATTAAATTTGCGCTTATATTTATTGACATTAATAAGCATCAGTAGGGGTATTGTCATTAGATATTAAAACAAAAGGCATATGAAAAATATTAAATAGAAAGTGACATCTTTGAACAAATATCTCACACTCTGCCTGGAAAAAAAATTTGCTTTGGGAACTGTGAATATGAGACAGTTTTAGTCCTTTATTACAGAATCCATTAGATAAAGACGATGACACGGCGAATTAACAATTTGACCGCTACGTGATCCGCCGGTGATACATGGAGAGAATTATCATAATACTGTTGCCCGACCAGTAGTTACATACTCAATTCTCCTAAATACTTGATCAAAGCTAAATGAATGCACGATCCAGTAAAAATTTACTACTTTCAAGATGGCTTGCTACAATTGACTTTAAATATGAGTTGAATATTCTACCTTAGTTTAACCCATCGCGGTCAACGTATTAAAGTGAGTTAGAACACAAAGAGCCAATAACGATCTCTGTATAATATTTGTACAGAATTTTACCGACTATATAACTCGGGGTCTCGAGTCTTCGTCAACCCATCTGAGCTTATCATGTAAGCTACAATCGTTGAAATTTCAATTGTGACTCCATATCAAGTTCATGCTGTCTGAGCAGAGAACAATGCACTACACATAGCAGTTAATGTAACGCTTTTTCCAACTCTGTGATAATTTTCCGAGTTAATTCAGCTTAAAATTATCAATGACTTCATTGAAAAACTCCATCACATCAAAAGAGTGAAAGAAATAGTACAGTGTTGGTCAGCATTTACTTAAATGCGGAGCAGAGGATGAGAGAACACTAGAGTCTCTCGGCACTTTTGATAGCGAGACAGTTTTATCGGAATTTAGAGTCAACATCGCATCATTATTCACCAAGAGTGTATTGCGAAAGCCTTTCTCTGAAAGGCTGCATTTTATTTTGGTTTAATTTATGAAAGATTATTGGGCTGTAATTCTCTTTATCTTTTAATTAATTTTTTTGTTACGAACAGCAGGATAAATTTAGGCCAAAAATTCTGAAAGCAAACTCGGAATAAATCAAAAATGGACTCTGTAAACAAATTGTGGAGCCTCCATTGTCCGACTAGTTTTTGAAGAAACATTTTACTATTATTATATTGATTCTACGCCATTCTAATCAGCCGCAGAATGCGTCAGAGTGATTTGCTTGCCCACAGCCAAACTCAATTATTTCATTCAACATTCTTTAATTCTTCGATGAGATTAGATTTCCAGCAGTAATCAGCGGTGGTGATCAGCAGAGACCTAATTTGGAGCCTGAGTTAGCGATGTGACCCGACAATAAAGACAACGTCCTTCAGTCAGTGAACGCAGTCGTTCTCTAGTTGACCAGCTCACGCACCCAACTCGGCAATCTAATTCAATGATTCCCAACTACGGGGTGTTCCCTAAAAGAAAGTAATTCTATGACGGACGATTTCTCGTGTTTTTTTTGTTTGTTTGTTTGTTTGTTTGTTTGTTTGTTTGTTTCAGATGCTTCTAGGTACTATGACAAGTAATTTTTTATGACAAATAGTTTTCTTAAATTTTATGCCCTGCTTATTGATGTAACTAATTGAACTTGTATTAGTTCTATGTAAAAAAACCCTACATCAAAATAAAATACAAGAGTACTAGGCGCTCCAAGAGTGAGAAAATATTTTGTGACAGTATTTTAAAGTGTAATAATCATATTTTCTTCGTTAATTTTCCTAGTTATTCATCATAATGACCGACCTCCTACGTAGCTGAAATTCTGAAAAACTCAACCTCGATGAATTCGAAGCAACGGGATTAAACCACGCAATTAGCGAAACTGCGATACAAAATACAATCCTCTCGCCATTCGAACTCCATTCGACTCCTACTAATGAAAATGAAAAGGAAATCTGCGAAGAACAAAAGAAAGCTTCCTGCGTAGCTGAAAATTCCCTAATTATCCTATAAAATGACATAATCTCAACTTGACCTCAAAAATTAAGTGTAATTATCACACCAGTTGCCAACTGAAAACAAAATCTTCGGACTTACTAGCTACAAGAATTAAAACTTCTTGCGGTTCACCGGACCTGAAGTTAGCTAAATAATTTCTCTCGCAGTTCACGCCGACTCAAGCTATGTATCAAGACGCGTCCGGCTCCGCGCAGCAGCCTGGAGGTGTTGCGAAGTCTTCGTCTGGGAGCGGGTGTGGTAAGAGAATGACTGCACAATGCTGCGATAAATGGGCGCACAAAATTATATTCAACTTTGAGCATTCATACGCGGAACATAAGCGATGTGCTCAGAACTTTGAGTTGTTTACAATATTATTTGAGGAAAATCTTTGATCGTGAAATCATACTTCAGAGTTTTTAAGCACTTGCGTGGAAATAACCAGTGATTTTTTATTGGATGAGTTTCATTTAGGCTTTAATTGAAATTTGGTAAGGTTTATGTTTTTTACAATGTTCCTCGTCGTTTTTCAATGACATTTAGATGCCGTGCTGATTTCAACATTAACTTTTTTCCAGTTTCATCTCACCCTCCATCTTTTGACCACTTCAAAAGTTTTTGAAGAGAGAGCAGTTTCGTGTGACCATTTCGAAGCCGATCATCAGCGGTTCAAATTTAATCGAACCGCAGTAAAGTGGCATAACTAGTAGATATTACTGCTTCAGTCACTTTATAATCATTTATTTTGTATTGCCTGTGAGTAGCTCGCCGTTAGCTGCGCGCGATACCACGTATGCTAAATGACGGTAAATTGCCTGAAAAATGTAGAAAATTCAGCATATCTCAATGTTTTGAGTCCTTGCTTGAATGAGAAGGGAATATTTTCCCAGTATTCAACTTAATATTTAACTTTCATCATTTTAAATTTCAGTTAACCTTTCCAGTAGCTAAAAATCTGCAGACCGACTTGAATAAGAAAGGGATTTTTCCAGTAGTTAAACTTAATATTTTAACTTTCATCCTTCTAAATTTTAATTAATCTTTCGGACTTAATTCACATTGTATAAATCCTACTCAAAGGATTTGTTCTGGCATAATTCTCGACTCAAAGGAAACGACTGACGCTTGAAAATGACCTGTAGGGCATGATCGTGTGGGCCCTCACGCAATTACATGAGAAATACCTTGCTTTTTCCTGAAATTCCCAACAAAAACATTCATTTTGAATCACTTACAGTAAATTTTTGGGGACATCTTTTGGAGTACTATCCTGTTACTGGATCTGATCTGGAAGAGTGTAATATCTTTTCCTTTTTATGAAAAGTTTATTATCCTTCCTCTTTTTTAAGAATTTGATGAGTACATTTGGATCATCGTATTGCAATGGGATATGAGCTTCAGTAACAGGAAGCTTCAATTCGAGCTAGCTGAATCAACAAAGAAAAGAATAGGTGACTGTAGTTGTTCAAGCATAAAATCACAAAAGACGAACTCTTTCAATAGGAACACAATCCGACGTCTGTTTGATGAGAATAATGTGCATCACGGTTCTGTTACGACTCGGAGAACGCGAGTAAAATTTAACGTCATTGTTTGAAATATCGAGTTCCACTACCTCTATTTACCTTAGTTAGAAGTGTTAGAAAATAAACTGTGTATGTATATGACTTGCTTTTAAAAATTCCCTTCCGTTCAAGTTGAGGATCCAAACACGAAGGTTTTTGAAAAAAAATCCTTACCTATTAACGTGTTGACTGGGGCACGTTCTAGAACAAATGTCTAGAATGCTTGGGAATATCTGAGAATATTTGAGAATGTCTGGAAATGACTGGGAGTATCTGGAAATGTGTGGAAATGTCTGAGAATAAATGCAAAAACTTCACTGAATTATGGGAATGTCTGAGGCTGCATCACCTCGCTGGAAGATTGCTAGAAAAATCTCCCCATGTTTTCGTCGAGCAGTCTGTTCACTGCTCGTGTATTCATAAGATGAGGTGTTTTTTACAAAGCTATTTTTACTTTATTCTTAGTTAGAAACAAAATTCCAAAGAGTTATTTTCTCTGCAATACTTTAGAGTTTGTTCCCCTACTATAATAGACCGTCATTAAAGCCCATTGATCCTATTGATAGATCGTCGCTAAAGCCTCGTAGCTTATTCGACCTACAATGCTAATATATGTAGTGGACTGTTATTATTTTTCATGTTCATTCACGTGTCTTACAGGGATCGCTCTTTACTCTTGTAACTAGCAAATAACCCTTCTAAATGTCTTAGATCTTTGGCAATCCTTTTGTACCGAAATTACCACTACCACGATTTGCATCTGCAAGTCGAAACCTGGTGCGTGAGCTCACACAATGCCATTCGGTAGCGTAACTTTTCCCCCAAGGGCACAAATTTCAAACTCACTCACTTGGATCGAAGCCAAATTGGGCGCTCGTCAAGCCGAGCAGTCGACTGTCGAAACTTCAGTTCTTTGCTGGGAGATTTCCGCCGTCGTTTGATGGAGGTAAATCTTTTGCGTCAATTCCTTTCGTGCAAAACTGAGTCATGAGATCATCTAACTTCAAGGGATAAATTTACATTTTATATTTTCTTCAGTTTGGAAGGAAGAGATTCTACGATTAAGATTCTATTGAAGGGCAAAGGAAGATGTAAGAGAATTTCGACTGTTCAAACAAGATATCTTTGTGTTTCATTGTCTTATATTTTAAATGAATGACATCAAGTTATCTTTCCCATTATCGATTCTAACGGAAGTTTCAATGAATTAAATAATAAATTATCCTATATTTCAAAGAAAATTTACTATTCATGATTGATAGTCATTTTCCCGAAGTTGATGTACATATTTACATACGCTTGAAACTAACCTACTTACACAAAACAAAATTGTGTAATACGTGAATAAACTTTTAAATGAAACACCCTTTAACAGCGTTTCAAGTTATGCAAAAAACTATATAGTAAACCTGTGAGTCCTTGGATCAGGTTACGATTTAACTAATTTTGGGTAGAATTATTTGTAAAATGGATATCTTTAAGAGACCGTATCCACAATAAAGAGTGCAGGAAGACCGCATTCACAATACCCAGTCTAATTTTTTTGCCGCCTTCATGCATGTTTTTCGCCGCCCAAGTAATTAAATCACTAAGGCGGCGAAACACATGCACGCTCTGGGAAAAAAGTTAGACTGGGTTGAGAGTGTAGGAATTTCAATTTTGTCTCTCGTTATTTCAAAAGGTAGGCGATGAATATCGCGGCTTTTCATTATGAAAAGTAGAATGTAGCCCGTAACAGGCAAACCAGCAGGCCAGTAAAATGATCAAAGATTTGTGCTGTCACAGGTCAGCGTGTACTTCGAAATCATTTCTATGAGTAAAATTATAATTCCTGAATATATTATTCATCATTAAACTAACAGTATTTTTGTCTCCGTGAATGTAACTCCTGTATGAATATTTTCACCGAACGACCCCTTTGTTCTTTCACTGAACCCTAGAAACCTCACTTGAGCTTACCCCAGACAATAATGAACAGAATTATAAACTTATGAACGTATGATTTCCATCGAAGTATCAAGGGGTAAAAATAAACGTATTCTCTTGACAGTGCCAGAAAATTCAAATCTTTTACCGATCGATGCTTCAGTCAGAGAAAGAAATGCATAAATTATTCAACTCAGTAGTATCAAAATTAAATGGTATTAACAACAACTGTGGATTTTCAAAGTGAATGCCTGTGGTGTAAATTGCAGTGTATTTTACACAGCCCTCACCTCGCGAGAGACCGCCGGATGCCGAAAGCGTTTGTTCACTCAATACTAAATTGACTGCCTAGAAAATTGTAATACCTGAATATATTATTCATCAACAAACTTACAGTATTGCAACACATTTTTTTCGTGAATATAACTCCTAGACGAACTTTATTTAATTTACAATTTTGAGTGGCACAAGCTTGATGGGAAAAAGATTTATACAAAAACTTGAAGCAAATTATTTGCATGCAAAATCCTTCATTGAACTTCATGTGATGCACACGTGTGACATAAACAACATGCGACTTCAATGAGCAAAATCTCATCATTTTCCATCAAATCTTTGCGTGGCAAACACGTCGTTCAAGAAAATGTGCATGTCTGATAAAATTTTAGTATTTCGTTCATTTCGAAAGTGATCCAAAGTCAATAATTGAGCAACCTTTTTCTATTTGCACACATCAAACAAAACAGTATTGCCTCACGACCCGTGAATGGCATCCGAATGGGTTAAAAATAAAATTCTGTACTAAGTCGACCGCTTCATTTGCAAAAAAAAAAATTAGTTATCGCTACACACTGAAAACTGCAACCAATAATGGCGAACCAGAGTCGTGCATCCACACCACTACCAAATGATTGTGCAATAGAACGCGCTACCCACTGAAAGCAGCAAGCAATAGTGGCGTACATTCATACCACTACCAAATAGTCGTCCAATAAAACGCGCTACTCACTGGAACTAGCAAGCAATAGTGGCGTGCAATATCCCTCTACCAAATGGTCGTCCAATAGAAATAGGTTGTGGTCCAATCACCCCACTACGCACTGGAAGAAGCAAGCAATAGGGGTGTATACTCACCCCGCTAGCAAACGGTCTCCCAAGAGAACGTTCGGGCCTCATTATTCATGTTCACGAAAGTCTCGATCAACTCGTCGCCATGTCGAGTCCTTACCATCATCGATCATGAGCAGCAGAGGATGCCGATGAAGACACACTGCCTCGGAGACAACACTCGCCTGATGACTCAGGAAGACTCACTGGAGACTTGTAAACATGAACTTACAAAGCTGTTGGAGAGAAGGGATCAACGGAATCTACGGCATAGTTTGCTTTAAAGCTACAGAGCTAATGTAGAATGAAATTCTATAGAAGTTTCTGGTTAAAATCAATTTGATTCGGTTACGAATCTCGCCGTCGTTAGAAATGATGGCTTTTTCTTAAGTTACAGACACAATTAGTTTGTGAAAAATGGTTTTTAAATGTTCTCTGTTTAGATTTGATGACCTTTTCCTCCTTTCCTCACGGTGTTTCTATTTTTTATTGAAGTAAAATGAAAATTATTCTCATCAATGCAAAAAACTACGATAAAAATGAAATTTTGTGTCATTAAAAGTATTTACGGGCCTATTTTACAGCATGAAAGTAGCGACGGGCACACCACCCAAGCAAGCGGACAAAAAACTGCCAAACAACAGGGGGAATAATTTAAATTTCTAGACGTACCAAACAACTCCTCTAAAACGTACAGCGCATTAGTCTCGAGTTGTGTATACTCTCCTCATTTTGTACTCTGATGACCCTGAATCAATGGCCGGCGGAAGCGATGGTTTTCCTTTTAAACTTTTATCCTAAGGCAAGGGAATGTACTGAAAACTATTTGGGGAAGACCATTCATTTGGAAATCTTAGCAAATATAACAAGCAAATTCGAAAAAAGAAGCATTAATCTAGCGAGGAGTTATTTCCAGAATTAGAGTGCTTTTTGAGATAACTTCCTGAATACAGACGTTGAAATTATGCCGTGAAATTCATTCCACTCAAATATTGCATTGTGAAAAAAATCTCTCCTTGCTACCGCCAATGTAAATATAATTTAAAAGTAAATCCCGCAGCTGCTGCCTCTTGCTTGCTCAGCTCTCAATGTGAAGACCGGTCGCTACAGCCGATTTGGTCTTGCGTTTGAAGAGAACAAATGCTAGCTGTTTCCGGCGTCCTATGTTAGGTAAGGAACAGTTCAGAATAAAAAGTTTCATGTGAGTCTTGCTTTTAAAAATGTAAAGCCTTAAAGGTTATTTAAAGAAATTCATCAGCTTCAGATATTCCTGAAATGACGTTCTCCGTAGCCCTAACACCGACCTTCGAAAAGATATTGTTTTCTTCTCAGGAAATTTACTCCACCATGTTGTGACTTACTGTAACTCAGTAAAGCCCATGGGATGTGAAGTTTGTTTCACTATCATATTTCTATCAGGAAGCACAATCCGTTTTGTTGCTGCTGGCACAAGAAAAACATCTTCATTGAAGAAATTCCCAGCAATGCCGCAATGAAATGAGTGTCTAGCGGATGACAAAGGAGGCTCAAGAACCCTCGTCGCGGGGAAGCGAGTAATTAAGCTCCAGTTGATCAGGATGCGGATGAGA
>JACJUY010007023.1:4936-42850 GCA_014220935.1 Platorchestia sp. MABIK
GGTGCAGCTGTTAGAGCGGTGCAGCTGTTAGAGCGGTGCAGCTGTTAGAGCGGTGCAGCTGTTAGAGCGGTGCATCTGCTATAGCGGTGCAGTTGCCGACAGACGCGCTCAATATATCAGCTTCACGCAGCTCTAACATATCGCTGCCAGTTTTTGTCTTTCGGTCCGCCAAACTGCCACCTTAAAGATTTCTAAAATACGCGAAGTTTTATCCTGTTGCCAAATTTCTGCGGTCTGAATCGATATGACCTGCTCTCGTCTGATAATATCAGAGGTCTCGAGGCCATAAATTTGTATTTTAAGATGCTCTTAATGAATGGCTTTCGCTCATTGGATACTAGTAATGCCATCACATGTTTATTAAAGGGCAAGGAGCGTGAAAATGTTTCTATGAACCACAGTTTTGTACTAGCACACGAAGTATATATACATTTTTTCCAATATTTTCAAAATAGGCTCCTAAATAAAAGAGTTTTCTTTATCTTACCTTTCGATTGCGTTATTTTTCACGTCCAAAATTGGTTTATTGGCGAAATCGCTTGGTTTCTGCCTTCATCATCATTTCGCTCTAAATTGATGGTATCTGTCGTTTACGGTGCTTGTTACCTGCCTCTTAGTTACTATATTTCGTGCTGAAAGTATTCAGTTATTTAGTGTTGGTGTGTGACGTCACGCGGGTGCCCGCTTCCCAGCCTGATGTTTTCGCCGTGGTCTCTCTGATTTTAGCTGCCCAAGTATAGCTTCTGCATAGGGCGGCCAAAATTATGGATGCAACGGCAAAGAAGTTCGACTGAGTTGCGGTCAAATGATTCCCTTTATCTTTATTTCGAAACGCGAGTCCCGTTGTGGCACGCGTCACGGCCACCGCCTGCGTTTGGTTTTATTGTCAAATGGGCGGAAGGTCCTTACACTTCCCTACATTTGTGTAACTTTCTTTCCGTCGTAAATTGGAAATCTTAAAACAATTGGAAATCACCAACAAATTGGAAATCACCAACAAGTTGGAAATCACCAACCAATTGGAAATCATCAGCATATTGCAAATCACTAGCAAATTGGACATCTCAAGAAAATTGGAAATCACCGGCTAATTGGAAATCACCAGCTAATTGGAAATCACCAGCAAATTGGAAATCACCAGCAAATTGGAAATCACCAGCAAATTGGAAATCACCAGCAAATTGGAAATCACCAGCAAATTGGAAATGACCAACAAATTCGCAGACGTGTAATATTAAGTAAGTTATTTGTTCATCACTCGAATGATGGTCGTTAATTTTCTAATTGAATAGATCATTATTTTGGGATTATATTCGGGGCAACAAGCTGTCGTGCAAAAATAAAGTGACGTCAAATGCACGCAGGTAATTTTTTTTTGAGTCACCCATATGTGATGTTTATAGCTTGCCCAGCGTTGCTATTTTCTAGAGTCTAGACTTTGCGAATTGCTATTACCAAGTCATACTTTCTTGTTCGTCATCTATTCGTTTTTTACTGTTTCTTCAGTGTTCTATTTATTAATGCTGTTATAAACTTGAAATATTCTTTCCCCGTCGTTTTCAAAGTTTCATTTGTGCTTCTGTCATCCATTCCGTGCAATTTTTTATATTGAATAAGTTTAAGTCCGCTAAGTGATTTCTTTTGTACAGTAACATAACGGAAGTGTCTACGAGGCTCACCTGTTTGTTTCCTTCTTATTATCGGGTGTCGTAATTTTTGTACATTCCTGACTGCGTGGTCGTTATCAAACTCCAAATTCCCGGTTGTTAACTAAGGGAAGATCGCAGCCTGACAGGACATAATGATGGCCGTAATTACCTGGCAGGCAATACTTCTCTGATTACCAGATTGCGCACTGCCGCTGTGTTGCCCAGAACTCGACTCGCAATGCCAATTCAATCGGAGCGTCGTATATCAAAGCATTTAATGGCTTGGAATTAATTCGCTATTGTTAGCAATCACTAGGGCTCCCCAGAGCGAGCTACAGCGCCATCGCCCTTGCCTGCTGCGCATGCGCTGCTCTCTCGCAAGTTCTTTGTGATAGTCAGCCATTTTCGAGTTCGGAGTTGACAGACTCGAGTTTCCGACTTAGTCGAAAATTTGCACAGCGACATGCAGCGGAGATTCTAAACAAGACAGACATGCGTCCTGTGTTTTGGTTCAACTTTGCGTCCTCTCAAAAATTGGCCTCATTAAATGCTAGTAAGTTTTCCTTCCTGCAGTGAAAAGCAGTCCTTTTTTGCGATAGCTTCTCACATGTGATGGCTCACCCAGTCTAACGTTTTCGCCTGAGCATCTATGATTTTAGTTGTCCCAGTATAACTACTGTATAGGGCTGCCATAATAATAGATGCAACGACAAAAACGTTAGAGTGGACATAAAAGATTCTACTTGTAGTCTGACAGCATCCATCGTTTCGTTTCTAACTTTTTCTTTTAACGCTTATTTTGATGGTCAGATTATGATGTCTTAAACCCTGTGTGCTTTTGAAGGTTAAATTACCGTGAGGAACATCGATCGTATTTAGTGTTTACTATAGTACCAATGGTTTATTCTATATGAAGTACGGTAATGAATTCAGAATAATGTAAAAATTTTTGATAAAAATGAAAGAGCTTCAACCTTAGAGAATTCCAATTATTGGTCATTTTCAACCGTAACTGTACATTTTGTGAATGAATAATTAAAAAATTGTTAAAAATATTCAAATTCTAAGTTTTTGTTATAATCCGTTGCTTATTGTAGAAGTCGAGCATTTGGGTGGGCGGGAATTGTGAAACACAAAAAACATTTCAGAATCTGGGGCTTTAATTTCATATCTTGTTCTTGAATCATATTTCTACAGCTCGTACACTACATGTAATGTTTTCTATGAGGAACCTCTTGAAAGTAAATGCCATCATTCTGTTGTATTTGAGCTAGTTGTTGAAGCCTATTGCTTGATGAGGAACAAATTTGATATAGAGTTAGTAAGCGCTTGGCAGACGCTCGTTTGTCGCGAAAGACGGCTTATTACAAATCAGGAGCGTAGGGACGTCTGTTTCTAGCAACCTGAGGGCTATTTTCGATTTAGTGCAGTGTGGCCACCCCCGGAGATGTGATAAATTCTATTCTGATGACATCCATTAGCTCTACCTGGGGGAAAATGTGAGGTCCCTAGATGACAATTGGGTAGGCCTTCTATTTACTAAAATAAAATGTTTTTGTTTTATTTTTTTATTTAGAACCATCTTTTTTTGGTTCACATCTGTCCTGTTTTTCAGCACCTCTGACTTTCTTCTCCACTTATTGTTTCCCTGCACATTGGATCTTGAGTTGAAATACGCCTTGTGTATAGATTCCGAGTTCCCTTAACTCCAAACTAAATGTGCCTTCATCCGTCCTCTCATTGAACATCTTTGTTGCCGTTAGGGATGCTGAAACTAACATATAATTAATCAATCAACCAATCTGATGACCCCTCAGGGGGATACAATTATTGTATCTATGGGAATTAGCGCTCCCAGGGGGACAATGTGAGGGCCCGAGCTGAGAGTTAGGTAGGCTTTCTTTTTTGTTGAAATAAAATGTTTTTGTTATGTTAAGGACCACCTTTTTTCGGTTCACTGCTGTCCTGTTTTTCAGCACCTACTACTTTCTTCTTCAACTTTGGCCTTGTTTCATAATCTTCTTTCACAACTTACTGTTTCTATGCCCTTTCTGCGTAGATTCCGCGTTTCCTTAACTCCATACTAAATGGTGCCTTCCTCTTTCCTCTCTTTGGATCGCATTTGTTGCTGCGGGTAGGGAGGCTAAAACTAACGACTAATCTAACCAATCTGATGAGCTCTAGTAATGGAATTGTCTACAACGTACCTTGAGGAATCCGGTAACTCTGAAATAGTGGATAGGACTCCCGAGCTCCTCTCAAAGATTAGGGTTCATATGAAAATTTTCCCTGAAAATGTCAAAAACGAAGATTAAATATAATACATGAAAAAAATCAATTGGGTTTTGCCAGTGGTATTAGGATTTTATAGCTTTTTTGTGTGTGGTGTAATGTCAAGCCAGCAGACAGGAGTGCTGTGTCTGTTCTCGTCAGCGTGGGGACTCAGCATATCTGCCAGTGTGCCGTGTGCCAGATACAGTAGCATCAGAAGCTGTGGCCATCTCATGTGAGCTTTGCTGTGGTGATTAAAGTTCTTTTTTATTTTTACTTCTAGCTTTGGAAAATGGTGTTAGAGGATGAAATTGTGACATCTGCTTCGTAATCATTCTTCATAATCTGATCATTCTTCATAATCATTGCTTGTCTTTCTTTGTTCTCTTCATTTTTTGGTGGAAGGTTTTCCTCATTGACGAAACCGCTTCTCTGGAGCCGTGTACATCCCAACCTTCGTATGACAACTGATATAATTTACATTTCTTGTGATAACATTTTCACTTCCTGCGTCGTAAGGTTAGTCAACATTTTGCGGCGACCTGAAGCACGCACCACGACAGGTGTTCTACTTTAGTGAAGCTTCAAAATACTCGGCATAATGTACTAACTCTCTAAGCTCGCAAAAATCTTAAATATGTTTTTAATTCAGAATTTTCGTTTCATGCTTCCATCTTTATCTCGATGAATTACGCGCAAAAATTTGTTCAATGTACGTGATTTTAGCGGCGTAAAATTGTGCAAAATTGAAGTGTTGAGTCCCATTATGTATAACAATTACAAAAGTGCGATGTGTGCGTGCACCTGCAGTGCTCTTGCCAAAACTGAACAATTTAGGGTCGCTAAATTATCACGCACAACTTTGCTACCGGCATGAAAATCAATTTTGTGAGCGTACTTTGTATGTTCATTGATGGGAAAATTTCTACGAAGTGTCAATGGAAGATTGGGCCAAAACTTCTCAGGCCGCTTAATTTGTAAAGTTTCGATTGGAACGACCGCAATAGCATCGAAGAGATTTAGCTCGGGTAAATGCGTTAAATAATTTAGCTGGTATCGGATGGACCTGAAGATGGAACATTTTTTTGGAATATAAAGCAGCGAATTTCACTCAGGGGCTCAGTGCAATATACTCCGCTACCTATACTAGAACTTTTTGTGCCCTCAACCCGATTTCTATACTTCATTAAATTTCTATAGCGTGCACAGGAATTTAACTTTCTCATCACGTCTGTTCTAAAAGAGGAAAGATATACGTAATGTATAGCGAATTTCGGGGGAAAATTATAATTAGGAAGTTTTTAGAAGATGAGTGTAGGAGTTTATACTTGTAAAGTGGAGTGTGGGGTTGCAGAGCAGCAGCACACCTCAGCGTGTGGGGTGGGGGGATGCAAGGCAGCAACACACCCAACACCTCCAGTGTGTGAGCCAACAGAGGTGGGGTGTAGGTATGTAAGTTAGGCGTAGGGATGCACGCCAGCAACACACCCCAGCGGGTGCGGTAACAAGGCCAGGTTCGCAGGAGACACTGCCTGCGAACATCAGTAGTGCGGCGTCGGGGTAGAGGGGCCGCGAGGGGACGCTTCGCTGTGGTAAAACTAAAAAAATGAACCTCGAATATAAAATTAACGAAGTAAAAGTTAACAAAACACCTAAACCTCGTCTATAAGAGTTTTGTTAAGTGCAAATGACGTGGGTTTGTGTCAGTTCATTCAGTTCGATAAGGACTGCAGGCTAAACTATCATAATTCGGTCTGTGCTAAGGTGTGTTGTTTTTGTTTCGACGTCGCCTTCTGGCAGTTTTTGTTCCTCATTCGAAATGCATATCTCTGCGGGAAAGGAAAGGAAGATTTGCATTTTTGAAGCAATCGTGAAAATGTTGATTCGTATCATAATTGAATCATCGGCTAAATTTTTATTACTCCTCACTATAACTACAAAATCGACTGAATTTTTAATGATTTTACCACGTTTTTGATTTTGTTCATTTAGCAATTATACAAGCAGCACTTAGTGCTTCATCCTGATTTGTTGTAGAATGTGTAATTTGTACCTGGAGCGTGTAATGCTCTTCATCTCCTGTTTATCTTTCAACACAGAATTTCTTGCACCATATCTATTAGCGCTTCACATCCATTTTAAAAATCCATTTCTCTCGTTTTGTTCTCAAGAACTCAACTTTATCGGGTGATGGAGCCCTGCACATCTTCATCCTATGTTATCATTAGAATCAATTAAAAGTTTAACCTCCGTTTCCACTGCGTTAAGGAGATTTGAACAGAGAAACTTAATGCAGTTTGCGTTCAAGTGGCTTTCCTAGAGTATAAATTTCAGTATCTCGACTGGCGCAGATTATTTCATCAGCAAAAGAAAGCGTCAGCATTTCAATTATACGAAAAAGCGGAACGATAAGAATCAACCTTCAGCACAAAGTAAAGAATGATAAAGAATGAAGAAGAATCCTTTGGAGAAAGATGTGGAACTAAAACTCTCCAGCGGTAAGTCGCTAGCGCGGAACTCAGAGTGACCCCAAACGACAGACAAAAAAAGCGTACTGAATGGGAGATGAGACCTGCCTAACTACTAATTTAAACCCACAACAAGTTCTGCAATTTTTTTTCAATTCACGTGAATTACGCGTGAACTTTTCGTACAGGTAAAGTGTTTTCTTCTCATCATAAAAATCCTTAAAACGCTCTATCCATAATTGTTTCTATCAATTACAATATTTTTGTGCTCCTGAGAGCGTGCTTGGTCTTGATATGCTTCTTGGGGTAAGTATTGTATTCGATGCAATTGTGCCTCTGAGTACATACATAGCACTACAGATGTACTCTGCAAAGCTCTGAATATTTACAGGAAATAAATACGTAATCCTGTTCTTATTTGCGTGTAGTGGGGTGATCAGGTTTCAGGCCCTACGATATCACGAGAAATTAGGCTTGAAATTCTGTAATAAGTCTACTGTTGCTTTTTGTCTCATATTTTACAAGGTGCATATGCAGGAACGCGCATGACTGCACACATTGAAACAATTTTCTGATCACTGCATGTGTACAAAATGGTACTTTCTTCTTTCCTCTCTTTGAACATCTTTGCTGTGGTAAGGGAGGCTCCTCAGAGGAACACAACTATTAAATCAATGGGTATTAGCGCTCTCGGGGGGAATATTTGTGGTCCCGTGCTGAAGGCTAAGTATGCTTTCCTTTTGTTAAAATTGAGTTGTTTGTTTGGTTTGTTACGGATCATATTTTTTTCGGTTTACTGTTGTCCTGTTTTTTAGCACCTACTGTTTTCTACCCTCTTTCTCAACTTCCCGTTTCTATCCTCGTTGTGCATAAATTTCAGGTTCCCTAATTTTCTACTAAACGGTGTCTTGCTCTTTTCTCTTTTTAGAACGCCTTTATTGCGGTTAGGGAGGCTTAAATTAATATCTACACTAATCTGTGATAAGGGAGGCTAAAAATGGCTTACAATCAATCGCAGTCGTCTGCTTGTTCTAGTCTTTCACATCGATAAACACCCACACATTATCCATGACAGTTCTCATTCTTTTAATGTATGTGCATACGATGTCATTGTTTCCTTCCGTGAATTAAGCCAGCGAGGGTTTTTCAAAATTCTCCCGTTTTTGTGCGTGAACCAAAGATTAGAATTCAAGAGCCACGCGGATCCAGTCCTAGGATCACGTAGAAAATCAAGCTGATTTTTTTTTCAAGTCTAACATAGAGCTGTTTTATGCGAAGGTTTTTTATGCAGAACTTTTATAGACCATCAAATGTAAATGAGAGCCGACAGCTTTTCTGGAACGGCCATTTCTTTCCAGCTAAGAAGAACGAGAGCGACTGGAGTCAGAGTATGCCTGCCGAGTTATTGTAAGAGTAGCTTCGTGCAGTACCTTAGAATATCATCTCAGTGTCAGTGCAGCTCCCCGCACACAGATTTATGGTTGGAAATAGCCGCTACCATCGGGCGCTTATTAACGCAGTAAGGCAGCGCAGTAACTTTAGCGTGAGGGCAGGCCACTGTATGTAGTGTCCAGTTCACAGCATATAACTTCAGAATTGAAAATAGCTGCGAGCGTGGGCGCTGATTAGCGCAGTAAAGCCCATGCAGCGCAGTTTTGCACATTAACTTCTGAGGGAGGGCATGTCACTGCAGCATCCCAGATGGCGGCCGAGGCTCCCATGCGGCTGCGCAGGACTGCGCTGCTCTCGCAGGATATTGAAACGATACAAACTGCGCCTGAGGTCCAGTGGACATTTTTGCGCAGCCTCTGTGCAGCGCCGGAGCTACCAGCCCCTTGAATGCATTGCTTTTGACCGGGGTTTGACCTCGTGCCGGCGAAAAATTTTAACCTTTCTTCAATTAAGGTTTACGGAAAAATGTTTCGTTTGCAAACAAATTTTTAATTTAAATCTTATTCAGTATTTCCATTGAAGAAAACCAACTTGCGTCGAAGATTTTCCCCTTTTTTGAGATTCACTCTTTATTCTGAAAAGCACCTTTGTAGGCAAGAGCGTAATAACTCGTTTTCTTATAAACCAGATATTGAGTTGACCTGAAGGCTCTAAACTGTCGCGCCACCTGACATTTTGGATGCACTAACTACTAACTCAAAAACAATGTTCTCTCTAACTTATATGAAAAGTTTCTTCTACAATGAAAAACCGTATTAATTCTCCCCAAGTGCATGAATGTAAGATTTCTGATCGTAGCGTGCAATTCACATCCGGACGTATCTATTCCGACACGACCGTAACTACGCCTGCAGTGCGCTGACGGACAATTTACTTTACCGTAGCGGTGGTGCCGGCAGTAGAAGTTCACTAGTCTACTTGGGTACCTATCGCACTTTCTGATTTTTTTTCTGGCTAAAATTCTCTAGTTTGAGTTTTCCCTCACAAAATATGTATACACAACATCTGGCTACCCTTTGTGGTAGACAGGTGCTGCGTAGTTGCCAGAGTAAATCTGTAGTTGTCAGATGCCATGTCTGTCAGGTATTAACAGTTTGCAACTCATCCTGAAAAACGCTTGTTATTTTAACCTTATATTTACATCGTTATTACACCGCAAGATTTCTCTGAAAAATCTGGACAACTACAGTGAGAGTAAGGAGCATGTCTACATTTATATTGTGTAAAAATATGCCAAAATGAGTTTTTTTCCCACATGACGACTGATACAATAACCAGATTTCGATTGTTCAGTTCCCCAACGTTGCAATGTGTGACGATATTATTTACAAGTTTCGTGAAAATAATTTTCATTGTTGAGTAGGATACGAAAAATTCAGCCAAACGTTCATGCTTCTTGTTATATTGTGCTATGCTTAATTAATGAACACGTTTATTAGAGCCACCCTAATCTTTAGCGCTGTACTGAAGTTATGGGTAAGCTGATGTTTGCTGCAGTATGTCAACTTTATGCTAAATTCAGTCAAGTTCTACTCTCGTTAACTAAATAAGTACATGAGGAAAAGCGCTTGTTTTTACTCCACTTACATACTAAAATTTCAATATTCAAATATAAAATATGCTTCTACGATACGCTTGAATACACTTTTCCCCATTATTTTGCGATGCAAAACAGTTTCAATGCTACTGACGCGAGCAAAATCCTGCATAATTTCATGCCGGCGTTCCTCTAATGTTCACTTTGTTTGCGCTGCAAGTTTTTGCTCATTTTTGCAGGTGCTGCGTATGATTTGCCTCCGGCATCCGAGGTTTTTCAGAAAAAGAATACAAACAACGCTAGGTCTTTTCAAGGGAGGGGAAAGAAAGCAAATTAGGTCACAATGCCTTTGATTTTTCTGCGGGATTTTTTCCCTGTTGCTGATAATTAAAAGCTTGGATTAATCAAGTGAGACTTTGGTTGAGTTTTTTTGCAGATTTACGGATGAAATTCTAAGAGATCTCAGCAAATACTGTTACATCACAGCAACCCAAGCAAAACTTACGGCGCTCTTTGAGAGGGAAACGGAAGGAGGCTCTTAGACTGATGGATGCTTAGCGCATCTCGCATCGTGCGTAGCCTGCCTCACACTTGCTGCCTCGTGAGGCGGCACACAACTGGAGCAGCTGCCTCGTGAGGCGGCACACAACTGGAGCAGCTGCCTCGTGAGGCGGCACACAACTGGAGCAGCAGCCTCGTGAGGCGGCACACAACTGGAGCCGCTGCCTCGTGAGGCGGCACACAACTGGAGCCGCTGCCTCGTGAGGCGGCACACAACTGGAGCAGCAGCCTCGTGAGGCGGCACACAACTGGAGCCGCTGCCTCGTGAGGCGGCACACAACTGGAGCAGCTGCCTCCCTCTGGCCTGCAGTTAATAAGGAGAGGCTAAGGAGAACAGTACTTGTTTCTTCAAGTTTAAGGGAACCCTCTCATAACATTTATGGAATAAAAGAAACGTTTTTGGTGCTCTTTTGTGTCCTCTGTTTATAATTATTGTCATTTTGCCTACATGTATTTTCCCCCCAACTCTTTCATTTTTGCGCTACCATGGGCTTTGTGCAGACTACCCGCCCGCTGTGGACGCGTAAAACAGCAGACACAGTAAGGCTGCACGAGTTGTTGTAAAACAAAACGTAGACCGAGTTGAGATCGTGTCTTGAACTTGACAACAGGTGAATCTTCTTGCAACCCGACCACCTAGATCTGACCGAGACGCACGCAAATTTCACCGGCAGGATATGCGGCAGAAGCAAGCGGTGAAGCTTCATATAATCTGAAGTGCAAGGGCCGTCTCTCAGACGGTGCACTCTAGCCTGCTGCGCCGAGGCGTCATAGGGCTCTTAAACATGCGACCGTGATGTTGTTGAGCGTATGCTCTAGTGCAGTACATCCCAGTATGGTCCATACTGAGCTGCGTATTATGTTTCATGGGATGTTCTTAGGCAGGTAAATGTTCTGAAATTAATTTACGAAATTAAGCAACGCAAAGAACACTGTTGTTGCTCTGTAGTGCTTAGAGTCAACCTGTGTTATGATCTAATGTGTATTTCATGTTGTGCTGTTTAACTGCACCGTCTTTTTATGCCAACTTAAAAAATTTAAAACTGATCAGCATATTTTAAAATTGAGCGAGAAATTACTGCAGCTAATTTTTACAGCCAAGGTTTTTCAAATTATTCGTTGACTCGTTTACGAAAGAAAGCATAACTCGGGATTCCGTACATGGAAAAAAGTTGAAAAATTCCAAGTGATCGGCCTGCTCCTGAATAAAGGATATCAGCCATGTTAGTTCAATGCAACTGCTCATTATTTTTCGCAGATTATAATTTTTTCTTATTAGTTTTTTTCATAGATCTTTCAGTTTCTTATTAGTATTTACGCATAAATGATTTTATTTTATCATTATTTTTTTTCATAGGTTTTATTTTTAGATTAGTATTTCGTTCTCATAGATGATTTTATTTTCTCACTATTATTTCTTTCTCATAGATTGACACGATTTGAACAAAAGGGCCCAGATTTCTAAAAGAAAATACAGGATAAGGCCATATTATCATACAACAATCCCCTCATGGGGATACAACTATTGTATCTATGGGAATTAGCACTCCCAGGGGGGACTATGAGAGGGCCCGAGCTAAACGTTAGGTAGGCTTCCTTTTTGTTGAAATAGAATAGGTTTTGTTTTGTTACGGACCATCTTCTTTCGGTTCACTGCTGTCCTGATTTTCAGCACCTACTACTTTCTTCTTCAATTTATCTTGTTTCATGAACTTCTTTCTTAGCTTACTGTTTCTGTGCACCTTGTGCATAGATTCCACGTTCCCTCAACTCCATACTAAATGGTGCCTTCCTCCTTCCTCTCTTGGAACATCTTTGTCGTAGTTAAGGGAGGCTAAGACTTTCTTACATATATTAATAATAGAAAATATTATCAAACCAACAATACCCTTCCGTGCTCTTCAGAAGAATAGAAAGACAATGGATCTAAACTTGAAGCAAAAAAAGCTTTGAGGTTTGACTCTGTGCAGCGATGGTTGTGCAAAGCCTGTCACGCACGCGCGATTCCATGCCAACATTCCTCTCGTGCAACAATGAGAAGATTGCGTTTCAAGAACATCGATGTGAGAAGAAACGAAGTTTGGCATCAACCCAGAGATCGCCTTGCAATCTCCTTAGAAAAGAACTGCATCAAGAATTTGAATGAAGATGTAAGGCCTAATCTGTGAAGCGTGATCTATGTTTAAATTTAGCACACGTAGCTTTCATATAAAGGGCGGCTAGTGCTGAATATTGAGGGTTGCAACTACGCCAGAATGATGCGAGCTTTCTCGCGTCATTTTAATTTATACAGGATTCCATGGGATCCTTGAATAAATTTCTTGATCATTTTACCAGCAGGACTCCTTTATGAAAGTACCATCTCCTTGTGGTTGACAGCGTATAGCAATCATAGCTCCTCTTTTATTATTCATTATTAACACTTTGACTGCGGCGAGCAAAGCTGGAGTTCAATATTCAACTCGAATTTAATGTCGGTTGTAGTAAGCAATGCTGAAAATAGCAAACATTAACTAGATCATACCTTCATTTAGTTTTGATTAAGTACTGCTTTTATGGAAGTCGAGTTTGTGACTACTGGTCGATGAGTAGCATTATAAAAATTCCATCCGTGTACCACCGGTGGCTCACGTCGCAGTTGAAGTGTTTAGCACATTAATTCCGGTATGACCCACCTGTGGGTCGTGCTTAACTTTTTCCAGTTGCAAAATGACCCATCGATGGGTCGTTTCAAACATTTTCAACTATCTTTTTAAATTAATGGTATTTATTTTACCCAGTTAATGTTTGGTATTTAAAAATGTTATAACTTACGATTTTAAATTAGAGTTGGATATTGAACTTCAGTTTAACCCATCGCAGTTAACGTGTCAAGTATTAATGGAAGTTGAGTTTGTGACTACCGGTCGGTCAGCAGCATTATGAAAACTTCCTCCGCGTACCACCGGTGGCTCACGTCGCAGTCAAAGTGTTTAATCGCATTTTAAGGCAACCAGGACAAAGAAGACGTCCTGCTCTCGAGCTCCTCGTGCATACGCGCACAATCTGCGCACCGCCAGCGCTTGTTTGGACGCGCGGGGCTAGGAGTGGTGCGTTAGTGGAGGAGCTCTTGCGGGTGTGCTACGGCCTGCCTTCCTCTCTGCCTTCATGGCTGCCTTCCTTTCTGCCTTCATGGCTGCCTTCTTTTCTGCCTTCGTGGCTGCCTTCCTTTCTGCCTTCATAGCTGCCTTCCTCTTTGCCTTCCTCTCTGCCTTCATGGCTGCCTTCCTTTCTGCCTTCATGGCTGCCTTCCTTTCTGCTTTCATGGCTGCCTTCCTTTCTGCCTTCATGGCTGCCTTCCTCTCAGCCTGAGAGAGCAGGGATACAAGATTGCCCTCTTGGGCCGCAATTGTCAAATTGAACTTTTTCAAAAGGTGCTCAAGCCTCATCACAACCCTACTTGAATTTGAGTGTTATTTATGGTAGAATTTTATGTGTCAAATGCCGCATTATGTAACTTTGGAGAGAAAAAATGTCAATTTGGCAGTTCTACTATGTTGCCACAAGGGGAAAGACAAATGAATTTGTCAGCGCAGAAGTTTTTATTAGAAGTTTCCTCGGAGCGATAGAGGTGCTGATTCATGTGGACTGACAACTTCGGCTGCTCGTCGTAAGGAAAAATGTCTCATGATTCAGATCAGTATGAATTATAAATGAATCAAAATTAGCCCCAGCGCTGACCATGCATTTTACCTCAAAAGTTGATTTAGACCTAAAACGTTTACGTGTCATTGCTACTTAAAAGTGAATTTTAAATCTCACTATTACTTTTAGGCATTGAATGCCGTCTTCTTTAGGCATCTATAGCCGTCTTCACGATCCAGATAAATTCTACTTATTATTCTGATCATTCGTTAAAGAATGATTTCTAAATTGTCTAGAGACATCCATTTCCTTAAAATGAAAACCCTAAACATTGAAATGAAAGTCATTATTTTGAGAATCCTTAACGATTAAGATTAAGGATCTGAATTTGAGCTCTATCCAAATTAATGAAATCGAAAATTTTTCAGCGAAGGTCTGAATCTTTTTGATGCTATTGTGAATCTAATTTCTTTTTTCTTTCGTCGAATCTTTCCTTCAATCAGGGTCTATACCGAATATTTGTTCTTCATTCTTACATCCATTTCAGCTCCTTGCAAGTTTTCTGCACTCAAAATTAGAAATCTGATCCAATTCGCAATGGAAAGCACGTCTCCTATATCAGTTTTGGCTCATAAAGCTTCCCGTGCATAAGACCTCAAAGATTTCCCATACTCTATTATTACCTAATTTTAATTTTAAAAATTCTCAGGTCGATTACTACGTCATTCTAAGTTTGGGATATATCTTCAATGATAAATTAATTCATTCTAATGATTTTAAATTATCGATGGTTGGCGATATTTAAATTTAAAGATATCTGTAAAGATCTCTAACCTCCACCCAATAACTGCTACTGCTTCCTACTTGTAATGAAGAGGTACTCGTACGGACATCCATCCTAGATTGCACTTGTGGTACGTTGTGTGGATAATAGGGTGAAGAATAGCTCCCTGAGGCAAGTGGATTGAGCCACAACGCAAGAAGGAAACTCAGGATGTTGTTGCGAGTAAGACCACCTCACACTTCTCCTAGGAAGCCTTATTTGTGTTCACAGCGAGAAGCTGTCAGTTAATTCTATCGTTTGCAGACTCGAGGGTATTTAGTAGAGCTTAAGTACAGCAAAGCCTGCTCACAACTCCGGCTCTACGAGGGACCCTCTTCCTCGGCTTAAAAAGACTCCCTTTACATACTTGAAGCTCGAGCTTCAGAGCTCATAGTGTGTGCTCGCCATTTCGTCATGCATTTCAATATGTTCGAATTTCCCTTTACGATGTGTTTTTTGAACAAGATGATGGTGAATAGAAATCTACGTGGGGGGATTTTGGCTTTTGGTTTAGTCACTGTGCGAATAATTTGCAATCGCACTGCATGTTGACTTGTGCTTTGTTCTATGTGGAAGTGGGGATTACTTGCAGAAATTTACAGAGGGTGGAACTTTGTGATAGTGGCTTGTACTTAATTTCCTAACACAAGGCGCTTGCAACGCCATGTACACCTTTTGTTTGTGAGGATTATTGCACTATGTAAAAATCTCAGTTGTATTAGGAATGTATGGTTAAAAATGAAACCAAGTTAAAGCGAAGTCATGATAACGTTTCACATGAAATTAGCTTGCTTATTACTTTTTAAGGAAGACTAGACCTAAATTTATAATGCAGCTGTTTCAAGTAGCTAAGTTATTACTGCAGGACTAGACGTTCATCGATACTGGATCTCTGGAACTAGAGGAGCAGTACTTTCGGGCCTACAGCGAGGATATTCGAGACTGTTTTATTCGCCTGGAGTTGTTACTTTGAAACGCCAAACTTTTCGATGGCCAAATTTTTACTCCTATTGCCTTGACTTCCTCAGGGAGCGTAGGATAGGCTTGGGTCAGTTAGGCTTGTCTATCGTGTGCTGTCTATCAGGAGATACTGTGTTCCCTCAGCTAAAGTCCCCTCAGCTAAAGGATGTCCTTCGAGACTGCAACCCTTCAAGCTGACTTAGTTTTTTTTCATGCGTTCTTTAGTATCACTTCTTCGTTTTTTCTTCGTTTTCTTTCCTAATTTACTGTTTCTATGCGCAGAGTATCCTGTGTAGGACCTCACCTTGCGCATAGATTGTCCGTTTTCTACAGTTCACACGGAATGATCCTTTGTTTTCGCTCTTCTGAGAGCGTCTTTATTGTGACTTGTGGGTCTGTAACTAATAGTGCAACAATTACAATATTGATCATAATAATGAATGTCGCATTCCACGCATTTTTCCGCTTAATATTGCTCATCGGACATTAACTGTTTACAATTTCGTTTTAACTGGTAGGCCTATATTAGTAGACTAGCGTGCTATAAAAAAATTACAATTAAATTGTATTGAACTGGTGAATCGGTAATTTTTATTTTGCAGTTTGTGCAAAATTAAACTTCCACATAGAAGAAGAGCTCTCATCTCAATTTCATGTACGAAAGTTTCGTTTGGCCCTTTCCTGATGAAAGCGATGCATTCTAATACTGCAGTTATCAAAGTTGAAACTGGTTTTCCAAATAAATGAAACATGTGGAGAAGTTAAAAAGCGAAATAGTTTCAACGGAAACTAAGAAACCCTACTGGAACAATTTACTTGTTGCAAAAGCTCTGCTGTTAGCACCGAAGGAGAACATAATTTTTTTCAGAAGAAAACATAAGTAGGATTTATTGAGAATAATATGAGTAAGAGTAGGATTTAACGTGCGAATGACATGAGAATGATTTATTCCGTTTTTATTTTTGCCACGACTGTAGGACGGGCGAAGATATCGGGTGAGTGTCCCATACTGACACTTCACTAACTGATATGTCTTATGTAAAGTGTCATTACAGAAATCTTGAATAAATTGCGGCAACTACATTTGTCATTCACTCTCAGGAATTGAAGTAAGTGAATGGGGCGATAAATTTGTGCTAAGTAAGCTTCATGTCCTGTATCAAATACACGCAGTCATTCTTGTAGTGTCTCCATAAATTCCTCTGGAGTAAAAATCTGAAAGGATTTCTTGAAAGAACTCTCGCACATTCTTTGCATGAACCGAAATCTTCAAATGTGTGAAACTAATTATTTATTTTTTTGTGATGGAACACTTTCCTTTAAATCTCTAGAGACAACAGTATTCCAGCCTCCGCTCGGTACGAGTCACTTATCAAATCGTATCCCACTCGTACTAGTCACTTATCAAATCGTTTCTCAATCGCACTAGTCACTTATCAAATCCTATCCCACTCGCATGAGAACACCTCGAAGGAACTTCTCGCTCGATCTCTGACCGTACAGTTGTCCAACGCTACTCGATATAAGGCGCTTGTCAAATCGAGTCCTTTGTAAATCCTAGAGCGTTTCTGCCCCATAATTTCTCTTCGACTTATCATAGAAGTTTGTAACTCAATTTCGCGAAGTTGGAAGTCCTCCAGTCCTGCCTTAACTTTGTGTGTCGTGTTCCGGCTGTGCAGCCACCTGCTTAGGCCCAAACGGTCCACTCACCTTACGAACGTGCAAATTTCTCTTCGATAACGCGACGTTCTTTTACAGACCATCTATTTTGCTTTGAAATTATAAGCCCAGTCTGAGTGGAAGTCGAGAACTTATGGTAGATGAGTAAATCCTTTTTTTTAACTCGCCTGATAAACCTGCGAATTTCTCTCCGATAACGTGACGTTCCTTAACTCGTTAAGTGCGGCAAGTTAAACTATAGTTCAACATTCAACTGAAACTCCAGTTAATTTTAGAGATTAATTTCGAAAATAATGAACATTGAATAGATCGTGCCTTCATTTCTTTTTCATTGAGTATTTATGCAAATTGAGTTTGTGACTGCTGGTTGGTCAACACTACAATGAAAACTCGTTCTGTGATCAAATATGGCTCACGTCGCACTCAGTGTTAACAGACGATTTATTTTGCTTTAATTAAAATTGTAAGTTCAATCAGAGTGGAAATCAAGAACTTACAGTAGATGAGTAGGAGACCACTTTTTTCGAGTGCAGCGCCATTCCTCCAGTTCAGTTGGCAACGAACGTAAATGATTTAATTGCTGATTGAAATCAGAATTAAGGTGTCATCGAAATTAAAAACAATCTTATTGCGATATCAGCAGAAAAGTTTTTGTGCACATACAAAACAATACGTACAGGCTAGGAGTTGGAATTTAACACAGAACTGAACCGAGCGATGTGCCGTCCACACGGTACGCGATTAACTGATCGCCCCGTGCACGGCTATGTTGCGAGTAGCGCCATGCTCTACTCATGGTTAATGCTATGACTATGCTACTTTTCGTAACTGCGCGTGGCGTTCAATAAAGAAAATAACTTTTTGGATCGCCCATTGTGTTTCTGAAATGAAAATTCAATTACATCGCTTAAATATCAGTACTTTCACGCAGCAGTACTCAACCTACCCTCGTCTCTGACTCAGTACGAGTTGGTACTTGTAGAAATTTGACGTGGGCAGAGCATAACTGTTAAATCTGAAGTTGAGGTTGAAGTGTTAGCCTCTAACGTCAGCATTTTGCACTCACATTACCGTCATCACAACCACCTACTAAACCAGCACCGGCATCATGTAGTCAACATCACAACACATTGGCGCACATATTTTAGGCGGAATAAAATGTATTATAGTTGTTTATGAGTGCAAAATTGGCAATATTATACTGAAGAACGGTAAGCAATACAAAATCTAGCCGCACAGTTGACAGGAAAGACCAATTAGTTAGTGCAAACGCATATGGCAGGGAATTTACTGTTCGTATAACTAACAGGAAATGCAAGGAATTTGAAATCCATTTTGGTCGGTAAAGGTTAGGTGAGTTCTGCTGCAATGGAATTCGGTGAACTCTTGCGTACGATATTGCGTCCACTACCGTCACTACCTGATGCGACTCCCTCACGGCTCTTGCGTACGATATTGCGTCCACTACCGTCACTACCTGATGCGACTCCCTCACGGCTCTTGCGTACGATTTTGCGTCCACTACCGTCACTACCTGATGCGACTCCCTCACGGCTCTTGCGTACGATATTGCGTCCACTACCGTCACTACCTGATGCGACTCCTTCACGGCTCTTGCGTACGATTTTGCGTCCACTACTGTCACTACCTGATGCGACTCCCTCACGGCTCTCGATGCCTGATGCAGTTCTTGCTCAGTTGGAGTATCGCGCGCAGAGGCCATGCGTCTCGATAAGCTGACGTTCGGGTGATTTCTGCTGAGTTTTTTTCATCCCGTGAACGTCTTGACTCAGCCAGCTGTTGCATGTTGCTGCTTAAATGTTCACATCCCTTGAAGTTTATCTCATATCGTATGAAGCGACATTAATTCCTCTCAGGGGGACAGAACTATTGTATCTGTGGGAATTAGCACGCCCAGGGGTAAAATGAGCAAACGTTAGGTAGGCTTCATTTTTGTTGAAATAGAATAGGTTTTGTTTTGTTGAAGACCATCTTTTTTCGGTTCACTGCTGTCCTGATTTTCAGCACCTACTACTTTTTTCTTCAACTTTTTCTTGTTTCATGAACTTCTTTCTTAGCTTACTGTTTCTGTGCACCTTGTGCATAGATTCCGCGTTCCCTCAACTCCATACGAAATGGTGCCTTCCTCCTTTCTCTCTTGGAATATCTTTGTCGTGATTAAGGGGGGCTAAAACTTGCTTGTATAATAATAATATATAATAATAAACTCTTATCTTGTTTCATACACTTCTTTTACAACTTGTTTCTATGCCTCTTCTGCATAGATTCCACGCTCCTTTATCTCTATGCTAAATGGGGCCTTCCTTCTTCCTCTTTCCGGAACGCTTAGTGGTTAGGTTAACTTTTAGTGATTATGGAGGCTTAAGCTAACATCTAATCTAATCTATGAAGTGACATGTCCTTATTTTCATCCACTACTACATAGGTCAATCATTACATATAACAATGAAGTGTAGAATCTTGAGATTTGTTTAGCTCTTCTTCCCCATACTCTCCTCATTCAAGACGTCTTTTTTTTTGTTATTTTGGTGCAATCTGAGAAGTTAAACAAATTTTTATAACTTGAAAATATTTTTCCAGAAGGTTTCTCGATTGTTTCTGAGCAAATTCTACTTGAGGCGCAAGTTCTATCCCTCTAAATACGATGGACACATTGAGTTGTCCCTGCTAGGACCTGTGGCAACAGCCGCAGCAGATCAGCTTTGCAGGACATCAATGCAAGAACACAACTAGTGGTTGTAATTTAGAGATTGCCGAATCTCAATTGGCAAAAATCACTTATTGATGTATGAACCCTTTATTCTAAATGAGTTTAATTGAATGTTTTACGTTCTATTGTATTGAATTATTGCTTGAAGAATGTTTTATTGAATAAAACATTGAACGTTTTCTCGAATCATTGGGAATTGCGGTGCTCGGACTTATGGATTCGTATGTCCTCTTAAGTCAACGTTGATTTCTGATCGTAAAGTGCCCTTACTCATGAGCATAGTTCAATTACGAGGAAAAATGCGAGAATAATTGATCTAATGAGTACATGAACGAATAAACGAAATGTATGTTTGAAAATCCTTCAGGATAAATCCAAACGTTCGGAACCAACTCATCGAAGGTTCTTCTTCATTTTATAAAACATTGCAGCAAAGGAAATGTTGAGTGCCAAGTGTTTCACAAAATGTGTAACAATGGCATAAGGAACAAGAAAAAATTTCCTCGGTCATATGCCGGTCCCAACGAAAACAATATCCCTCTCTTTTGAACAGTTGTTGAAATTCGTTGACGTCTAAGCTGAGTTAAAATCCTTGCCCTACTTGCACTTTGGAAAAGTACGTCCTCTTCCAGTACATTTACGAGTGAACAAATTAATGGAAAACACCGTACATATTTTATAAAATATTCTTCTTGAAGTCTAGAGTCCGGCGGCGTTTAAACAAAATTTGGAACTGCTCTGAAAATTTGCTTTAGAGCGCAGCGCCAGCGGCCTCGCAGCTCGACAGCACGTCGCCAAAAACCTCCCTCTACTCGCATGCGCTGCTCTTTTTACAACCTTTACTTAGTAAATACAATAGCCTAATGAGTACTCAAATCTGTCTGAGTGTTGCACAAATTTTATCCTTTTCATTGTCTATTCAATGAACTGATCTTCAACAAGGTTCTTTTTTGAACCGAATCTTTTTTCAAGAGTTAGGTCCTAGTCCGACGTATCTCTGCTTTCGGGCCCCATGTTTGCAAAGAGAATCTCCTGAGCATCTCGCCAAGGGACATCGCTGCAATAAAAAGTCCCGTAGAGTCCTTGATTCTCAATCAATATTGACCGTAAAGTCCATCTTGGGCGCAATTTGCTGATCTTATCGAGACAAAGGCTATACCGGAGACCGCAATCGCAAGATCATTTCACCGCCGTAAATGGCAGAGAAATTCCTGTTAATTTCTGCTCAAAAGTTTCGCCGTGTAACTAGATTCCGACAGATTATCGCATAACTGCTGTTTAGATTCCTCTTTGAACGTTGCTGATTTTTACCGTTGGTCGTATTAAACAAAGAAAGTTCATTTAGGGAGTGAACTTTCTAAGCAAAGCTTGACGTTTTTGTGCTTTGAGCCTGAATGGTAGAAAAATCGCCTTTTGGAATGGATTCTGACTTGATTCACATAAATTCTCCAGATTCATACTCCACCAAAGCATGTTAAAAGTTTACGATTGAGTGTGATAATTGAGATATAATCATTTGGTACGATTATATTTTAGTAGCATCTTAGCTCGTTCTCAAATTTAGTTCTACATCGTTTCAGAGCTCGCCATTTAACGAAGTGTCTTGTTCAGTGGTCCTAAAAGCTCCATTGTTCGCGACGTCCGAAGTGGACCGCGTTTACTGAGAGGCGAGCGCCAAGCAGCAAATCTCCGTCGCAGACTCCAGTGCCCGACGCGAGAGCTTAAATATCACTGCAAGTGTCGCACTTAAGTGACATGAGTGTGACGTGTGAAGTTAATTTAGATTTAGTCCGTAATTTATCAGAGCTCCGCAGATACACCGACAGCGCTCGAGCGTGTGGTACCGCCTATGCGTCAGATAGCCGAGCAGTTTAGCAGATACGACTGTCACACTTCTGGCTGCAACACTTCTCGGCTCCTCATATGACTTGCTAAAGAGGCCATTCTGGTCTTTACGCTCCTATTATTGCAGCTTCACTTTCTTTTCTTTTTGACGGTCATGTTCGTTTTCAGGATAGGGTCTGAAAAAAGCCCCTTTCATGCTTGTCTTCGCAATCCAAAAGCATTCGAATGTTGGCAATGAGAATGCTGGCTTGGAAAGATCGACTCTTCCCTTCTCATTCACGTGGTCATTTCATTGAATAAAGAAAATTTCATTTTCATACATAAACGTTGTCGCCGAATTCAGCTCGAATGCATAAGCAGTTTTCCTTATTCATGGCACTGCAATGAAATTCATTTAATTTATTATTATATGTACTGTTTTTCCTTTCACTAAATTCGCGAGAAAATTCATATTTTCGCCTTCTGCCTCCTCACCTTCATTATTGATGTCGTAGTTTGCTAACTTCGTGAGTTACCTCTATTTATTACTGAAGTTTATCGAGTCCCTATGTGACAGGTCCTTACATTGTACCACACATATCAGGTGACCGTCACAGAACAACTTTCCTACAAGCTTACACTCTCTTCTACAGACAGGTGCTCTTTCTAACAGACGTGCGCTCTGTCCTGCAGACGTGTGTTTCGTCTTACAGACGAGCGCTCTGTCCTACAGACGTGTGTTTTGTCCTGCCGACGTGTGCTCTGTCCTGCAGACGTGTGCTCTGTCCTGCAGACGTGCGCTCTGTCCTGCAGACGTGCGCTGTCCTAACTCGTGCAGCATTACTGACTTGTGCTCTCTCCAACCCGAACAAGTTGTGCTCATGCCACACAACGTAATTTGCTCCTTGAGTGGAGTTGCTTCCTGTCAGAGAGTACGCTGTAATTTGTTGCTCCTGCACAATTCTTGCCTGATGTAAGTTGAAGTAAAAATGCAATTTGTAATTCTCTCGCACATTTTTCAATTCTTATGTTTAAAGGCCGAATTTCTTCATGTTCACATAACCAAACGTGCACTAATGTGTAATAGAAATTCGTATCCTGTGAGCTCTTACGTCCAAAACATTTTCATTTTTCTCTTCATTTTTGTTCACCATTGGGCTTTTGCTCCGCTTTTGACCGCAAAGCTTGGCTATTTTACTCCTATATTTTTACACAGAAATGAATACTTTGAGGATGACACGAAAACCTAACTTAGTTACATAAATTTGCCGATGAAATCTTTCTAGTATATTTTCATTTTTCTCCTACTATTGGCAGGGTGCATTAAAGTTATGTTAACCCCCGTCTTCCTCGCATGCTAATGCTAACACTAATTTCTAACGAGTGATGTTCCTTCTGGTGATAGGTATACAGAACCGCAGCCTCAGTGTTGACAGGAGCTGTACTGCTGCTTCTTCCCTCCATCATACAGCTGTTAAAATATTTTCCGTTTTTCCCACACTTCCCTCGCCTCCCATTGCTTCCCCTCTAATGGCACACGTGCGTCGGGGCCTCCGAGGGCGTTTCGCTTAGCGGTTTTCCCTCTAACAACCTCCTGCTCCGCTCCCCTCGCGCTGCCGCATTCTCGCTAACTGCTCAATCATTGAAAAACAAGCACCAAATTAATGCTTTCGTGTTTGAAAAAAGGAAAATTGATTTCTCGTGAACAGATATTGAGTGTCACATGGAGTTAACCTTGAGTGTATTCCAACAGTAAGTTAGAGACTCGAGAGTGCATCTTCCGAAGTGTGGAACTGACTTCCCTCGCCCTCTGCAATGTTTCGAAAGCAGCAAAATGCTCAAATAATCTTCACTTAATAAATTTTATCTCTGAAGGGAAATTGTCCCTCCTGTGTCGCTTATAAGATTTCGGTTAGAAGCTGATTTTTTGACTTTCTTTATCTTGTTTTTAATTTTGCGACACATGAAATCCAGTTGATTGTGAATCTATTCACTGTGACTGTTCAACGGATATTTCTTACATTAATAATACAACATTGTCAAAATTGAGTTGTGTTTGATTAGCTTATGCAAAGAAATCCTTAACGGTGCAGCTATAAAACAAAATAAAAATTGTTTAACGAATTTGTCGGCTTTGTTTTAATTAGGATATACAATCTCCACAACTGCTCAGAATATAATTATCAATTTGGATCTATTCACAGTGTATATATATGATGTTCCAGAACAGAGGTACAAAATTGCACACCAAGTAAAAAATGGGCAAATAAACACTTCTTCTTCTATGAAATTTTCCGAAAAAATTCGGATTTTAAGATATTAGCTGTTGATTGTTTTAAAGGATAAAATTTAAT
The DNA here is from genome assembly GCA_014220935.1 of Platorchestia sp. MABIK. Lineage (NCBI taxonomy): Eukaryota > Metazoa > Arthropoda > Malacostraca > Amphipoda > Talitridae > Platorchestia > Platorchestia sp. MABIK. The sequence continues at coordinate 28,871 of JACJUY010007023.1, forward strand.
GATTCAATTGCTCGCAACATTTATTTGGAATTTTCTTAACAAAAATTGTTCAAAATGTGTTTCACTTACATCATTGTCATTTCAGCATTTGTTAAACATTTCATATTACCGGCGTCGTGTTTTTTTTAAGTGGAACAGTGCCAACAAGACAAACAAGAAGTAACACGGTAGCATGAGCTGGAACAGTCTAAAACCTTATCACTAAAATTAAATTTTATCATAGTAAACTCTCATAGAATAGAAGTGTTTGTAACGTAAATTCCAAATAAATGTATCATTGTATCATTAAATTTCATTCTTTAAAACAATAGGCAGCTATGTAATATCTTGAAAACACGAATTTTTTCGAAAAATTTCATAGAAGGAAAAGTGTTAATTTGCCCATTTTCTACTTGGTGTGTAATTTTGCACCTCTTGATCTGAAACACCCTGTATATTTATAAAAGATCTTCTTAGACAAACTTGAATGTGGCTCAATGAAGATTTCTATTTCAATCAACTCCCTTTGTTCATTTTTGTGCAAACATTTCAACACATTTGACTGGCATCCATAAAGGTATGAGTAAAATTTTACGTGTTATACAATTCTCAAATGCGTTAGTAGGAACAGAAGTCGTTAATTTAGCTTTGAATATTTTATTAGTAACAGAATTGGTAAAATTAGCCTCGAATGCTTTTCCCTGAAAAATACAACCGAATAAAGACTAGCTGCGAACAACTGAAGAAATTGCTCTTCAACCCTGAGTAGTAGGCGAAGGCATCGGTGTTTGCCTGCCGAGCTCTGTGTCCCTCTGGAACAGAAGCTCTGATCATTACCAATTTTGCCGGCGGTTACACAATGACAGCAGCCCCCACACTGCAGAACTGCCTCGTCTGCACCGCGCTGCCTTTGGTGCCGGCTAATTGGGCCTCTCGTCTCCGACGCACAACACCGAACTCAGCTCGCACGTCACCAAGTGGACCCGGGGATACTATGTAGTGACTGGGTGATGCATTTGTGTGCTCTTCATATTCCAAGCGCTTTACAGGTCGTTGTTATTCTTTATGAATTATCTTTTTAAATTCATCAATCAAGATTATTTCTTGATGTTGTAAATATACTTCATTATTATTAAGTTTTCAGTGGCCCCGGGGGATATTCGAAACTGGGTGAGATATTTGTGGAATCTTTATTGCCAGTGCTCAACAGGTCGTTGTTATTTTTTATAAATTGTTATTTCTAATTTTATCCATCAAGGTTGTTTCTTGATGTTGTAAAAATACTTCATTATTATTAAATTTCCAATGGACCCGAGGGGGATACTAGTAACTGGGTGCTGCATTTGTGTAGTCTTCAAATTCCAAGCGCTCCAAAGATCGCTATTATTCTTAACTTCATCAATCAAGATTATTTCTCGATGTTGTAAGCTTATTTATTCAATTTCCAGTGGACTTTATATTCGTAACTGGGTGCAGTATTTGTTTTAACTTCATAAATCAAGATTATTTATCGATGTTGTGAAAATACTTTATTATCATTAAATTTCCAGTGGACTACGGTGAAATTCGATCCTGGATAGTACCTTCATGTATTGCGTTTCTGAAGTGCTCTACTGTTTGTTGTTAAAACTCGGCATTCGGGTTTTATTAATGTTTAATTTTTTCGTGTAAATTATTTTAGATACTGTTGAAATAGGACTATTTTTTAACACCGAGTGGTATCCGGTGAGTTTAGTCCTGATAACTAGATTATGTCTTTATGTAGTATTTTTTCAGGTGCCCTGCAATTTATTATAATCATTCTTTATTCATGAAATATCAATTTTAACCTTATTAATAACTTATTTCCATGTGCCATTTTCTGCGAGAATTGTAATAGAATTCATTGTTATAGAATTGGTTTACTATACTCAACTACCGAGTGTGATCAGGTGAGTTTGGTCTGGACAGGTTGATGTGATTAATTTTTCAAGTACTGGACAGTTCGTCCCTGTATTCATGGAGAACTTGTAAATTTCTCATAAACTCTTATGCTTTGATTTATTAGTACAGAAATGTTTAAATTTTTATTATTTGTTAATTTCTAACTAACGAAGAGTTTGTAATACTGTTGGCTTGTAGTTACTGCTCTTTCTTACGTCACAAGTATGAATCGCAGATATGAGTAAATATTTCCATGGCGCATTTTCCAAAGTCATGGTTAAAATAACATACCTTTCAAAAAATCTTTACAAACCACAGAACATGACAGAAATTCTATAAAATTATCGGCTATATAAATCCAGTCGTCGATAACTTCACATATTTAAGCTAAAACGACTTGTGCGGTACTCTACACCCTTACATTTCCTTCGCGCAAGTGATAGCTGCTGATGAATATCAATCATATTAATATCCGCTATTGGGTATAAACATCGGGTAATTTCCGCTCTCGGTGTTTTTTTTATTGCTTTGAAAGTCTGTGCGTTGAATAGGTGTTGCTGCTGCTCGTGTTGGTGTCCCATGCATCTCTTGGTGCAGGTACGGTGACGTCTATTGTAAGATAATCTAAAGATTCCAGTAGGATAAAGTTATTTCTTGAGCAAAAACTGTTCATTGTATATATATACACATTGCATATCATGTGATAGAATGAATACTTTCGTTCAGTTTTGAGCTAGACTGATGAATGAATAAAATCAATGGACACATGAATGGCTCATAACGAAGGCTATCGCATTACGGGAACTTCAGGCAATAATTATTTCTTGAATGACGAATTCTATTGATCGATGAGAGCTGAAGAAAACGCGCGCATGACGCATCGGGAGGAACGGTGGCAAAAATTGTAAAAGCAATAATTGTCGACGGTTAACTGAAATCTTGAGGTTCTCAAGTCCACAGTAATTACGATAATTATAGTCCATCTCCAAATGTAACAAGAACATGGAAACATTTTGTGCCATCAGCACCACGGATAAAAATTTTGTTCAATAAGGCAAAGGGAAAACGAAGTATTCGCTCCCTAGAACAAGGAGCACAAATATTGTAGCATAGAGGAAATAGATTTTAGATTTTGCGTCATCGGAAGAAAGAAACAGAAATAGTGCCTTATCCATCAGAGGCAAGGACTACAAATTTTACGTCATAGCACATTCGCAATATTGGACCCTTTTATTCGCGGAGGCTAATTTCCAATACACCTTTACTGATACCCTCTCTCTTCCCTGCACCGAGCGGTCGAGGTACGCTTCTTACTGAACCTGAAATATTTCCCTCTAATTCACTTGTTATTTGGACCTAATTTTCTTACTGGGCTGTTGGTGTTGTGTGTTGGTTGCTTGGCTGTTGGTGTTGTGCGTTGGTTGCTGGGCTGTTGGTGTTGTGCGTTGGTTGCTGGGCTGTTGGTGTTGTGTGTTGGTTGCTGGGCTGTTGGTGTTGTGTGTTGGTTGCTGGGCTGTTGGTGTTGTGTGTTGGTTGCTGGGCTGTTGGTGTTGTGTGTTGGTTGCTGGGCTGTTGGTGTTGTGTGTTAGTTGGTGCAGGTACTATTACAGGTGCAGTATTTATCTCAAGAGCTCTACACACAGCTCGTTATTATTTTTCGTGACTTGCTAATTTCAACTTTATCAATCAAGCTTATTTGTCGATGTGAAAGTCCTTTGTTATCATTAAATTTCCAGTGGACATTACTTCCGCAAAGTTTTTGACTTTGGTTCATTGCTGTCTTTTTTTCAGCACCACTGACTTTCTTTTTTGACTTTTACCTCGTTTCAAAAATGTAGAGTGTCGCTCTACATTTAACAGCGAATGGTATATCTTCGTTTGGATTAAACACAGGAGGGTGGACAATTTAAGTGGGAACCATGAGATTTGAGTACGATTAGTCGGTTGTTTTTAGTTTGAGATCCATTTTGTTCGCGTTAAATGCAAAGTTACCAAAATTAGGTACAGTAGTACAGTGGCCGATTTGGAAATTGCCGAAAAATCAGTACAGCGGCCTGGTAGGACTAAACTGACATGTAATCTTCGTAATTTAATCTCGAATGAAAACATCGGCTGCCTTTAGTGAACGAGGAGCGTACGACTTTTAATATTTTGGAAAAAAACGAACCTGTCTATCGATGTAGCATTATGATTAGCAGGGAATTAAATAGAATTTGGACTTATTCATTACGGCTCTCATCATTTCATTAGTTTCTCAGTGTCAATTCAAGTGGCGTTTGTTGGAATATTTCGATGCTGCACAACTCGACCCTTCCTCATTTGCATGTGATGAGTCCGTCTCTGCCTCCTGCTCATTAACGCTCTAAATTACGAGGCGAGTAATTGCCTTCATACAATTCATAAGCGCCGCGCTGGCAATCATCCGATCAATCCTCACTCTACACAGCGTCCACTTCTCTCTACACTCACTTCCGGCGTGCAATCATGGAGTCCAGTTGTTGATAGTGCACTGGAATATAATTTTCCGGGTTCTAAGGGAAAAATTAAATTTATGTTGGCGAGACATGTATGAATTCTGTCAGACTCGACTTCCAGCATGCAATCCTGTTGTTGATAGTACACTGGAATATAATTTTCAGGGTTCTAAAAAGGAAATATAAAGTATGTTGAGGGAAAATGCTTAAATTCTGGCCGATATTTAACTCTGTCGTGATCAGAGTGGTTATGCAGCGCTGTGGTGACGCATCTTGTCGAAAAACATGCTTGCATTCCCTCAGGGAATACAACAATTGGATCTATGGAAATCAATGCCAATGAGGGGAAAATATGAGGTCCCAAGCTTAAAGTTAGGTGGGTAGGCCTTCTTGTCGTTGAAATAAAATAGAATTTTGTTTTGGAGTGGGCCATCTTTGATCGATTCATTGCTGTCCTTCTTTTCGGCACCACTGACTTTCTTCTTTGACTTTTACCTCGTTTCAAAAATTTTTCTCTTACTTCGTTTTTATGCTCAGGGGAATTGAATTAGCATTTCAAAAGCCTCTTGGGATGTCATTTTGTCTAGTCTGCGTCCCGTAGGGCTGGTCGGCGAATCATTCTGACGCAAATCATCAATGTATGCACATACGGAAATGAAAGAATGGAGCGTAATTTTATTCAGACTTCTTAAGCGTTCCTGCTTTATTGAAGCCTCTTTCAAACTCTCCTTCTTCTTTTTCGTTAGCGGTTTTTTAATGATAGATATTTAGCCACACACATAACTGCTTGGGTTCTTTGATCGCTATATGCAGCGGCACAGTATTTCTTTTGGTTTGTACGTTTATTTGTTTGAGGGTTCGGTTTTTGAGGATAGCTTTAAACCTTGGACCTGACAGTACTACGAGCATTGAATTTTGAGGATAGCTTTAAACCTTGGACCTGACAGTACTACGCGCATTGAATTTTGAGGATAGCTTTAAACCTTGGACCTGACAGTACTACGCGCATTGAATTTTCCATTAAAAACATAACTCACGACTGATGCGCAGTGCTGGACTGAACGATCGATCACCTGCTGAGCTTCTAAAAAACTTACTCATTCGTTTCATCCAAAGGTACTTTGTTCCATTTCGTCCATCCAAGGGTAGCTCCATTCTTTTGGCCATCCGAGGGAAGGGGGAATTTTCCTTTCGATGCGGGACTTTTTTTGAAGATAAAGGGGCGTAACGTGTCTTAGCAATGTAAAATATTTCTATGGTAGAAAAAGAGATTCAAACAAAAATTTTCAAATTACACTGGACGCTTTTAATCGAATTTTTTCTTGAAAACCGCAGCAAGAAACCAGATATTCACGGCCCACGTTACAGGTTACCACGCTGCTTGCTATCCGACTCATCCAGTTAATGCTGGCTTTTTATAAAATGTTTAACAACGTTCGACTATAAATTTGAGTTTAAAATTGAAATTCAGTTTAGCCCATGGCAGTCATCATGTTAACAGAATGTACTCTCGGAATTAAAGCAGGGCGTCTAGCACCAAACCAGCCAGACATAACTCAATCCTGAACCTCGACATCGCGAAAATAAATACCCATCCCTCACGTTCCTGGAAAAGCACCGCGCTGGACGGAGAACACGTATTAATTAGTTTTCCTCTCAGGGGTTTTCAGTTAACATGGATTAACGTACCATAAATTCCTAAAGTGAGATTTTAATTGCGTCTGCAAATATATACCCGGGGCAGGAGATGGCAGCCACGCCCTGTGATTACACGACAGCTCCGAGCTTCGTTTTCCAGCTCGTGGTCTTCCCGTGGTGTGAGAGGGGCCACGTGCGGCCCCCTCGCGTGCGACGGACCCACGTGCATCGGACCCACGTGCACCGGACCTACGTTCACCGGACCCACGTGCACCGGACCCACGTGCACCGGACCCACGTGCACCGGATCCACGTGCACCGGATCCACGTGCACCGGATCCACGTGCACCGGATCCACGTGCACCGGATCCACGTGCACCGGATCCACGTGCACCAGACCCCCTGTGTTGACAGAAGCCAATAATTACGGCCGAGTCGCTGGCGCTGGTATCGACGAGCGGTCACTTGACTGCATCAGTAATTACTGAACTTACTGTACTGACTGCCCCTCATTAGCGCAGCTGCTGACGCTGGTAATCAGAAGATGCTATCGTCACAACTCCGCCGCCGCCTTTACTCGACCAAGTTTCTTTCTGTTGCGTCAGCGATTAGTTTTATTTCAATGCGAGAAAACACAGATTACCCCGAATATTCGGTAAACTTGTTGCTTATTTCCACTTTTCAGTTCCATTTCATCGTTCAATAAATGCGGCGGAAGTAGCATTGATTTGCTTCTCGATGCCAATTAATAGCGGATCTGAAGGGTTCAGACGATTTTTCTAGAATGTTTATACTGATAACTACTTGGAATAAACGATAGATACTGATGTTTGAGTCATGACTTCCTTTATACGACTTCCTCCTCTCTGCACTGCAGACGTGACGTGCATTTGTGTACACTTCCCATCGGGGGGATACAACTCATGGACCTGTGGGATTTAGCGCTCCAATGGGGAATACGGGGACCTGAGCTAAAAGTTAGGTAGGCCTTTTTTCGTTGAAATACAATAGATTTTTTGTTTTAGAAGCGGTTATTTCGGTATTTTCAATAAAAAGGTAGAAAAGGAAAATGGTATAAAATATTTCTTATTCAAATATATTCTCGAGGCTGTAGAAGACTCGTAAAAAATGGGCGTTGCGAGCCTTCGCTCATCATCAGCAATACGAACTCGAACAAAAAGTCATCTGTAAAATACAAAAAGAAAAAAAACGCAATAAAATGTATGACATTACCTATTGACTAGGGATAAAGGAAAAGAGCTAAGATGATTATTTAAAACAGGTTTCTACACGAGGAATTTTCCTTTGTGAAAGTATTTTTTAGGAATAATGAATTTTCTAGCGGTTTTGTTGAATCTCAAATTAGGAAGTTTCTAGATATGAAATATGCAAATGTTCCGGACTTTCAACAAGCAGCAGACTCCGTACGAACGCTCTCTCTATGTTTCCCTTACTTTGGACCTCAGTCAGAATAAATGAAAAAACAAATACTGTAGCTACTACAAAAATATTTCAGTAATGTAAAATTTAGATTAATATCAATCAATGATCACAAAATTGAATAATTTTTTAGGTTCAAGAATAGACTTCCTACTGAGATGCAAGCATCCCTAATATACAAATACAGTTGTGCACTTTGTGCATCTGAGTATGTGGGCATGACTGCCCGTACTCTGGGATGTAGGATTGCCGAGCATCAAGGTATGAGTCACCGGACGGGAAACATTTTAGCATGCCCATCCAACTCAGCCATCCGAAATCATGCTTTTGAATGCGACACAGCAGTCAAGAAAAATAGTTTCAAAGTCATAGCCAGGGCAAAGTTGTGTTCGGAATTGCGGATTTTAGAGTCTCTGTTCATTTTTAAAACGAAACCGGTTTTAAATAATCATCTTAGCTCTTTTCCTTTATCCCTAGTCAATAGGTAATGTCATACATTTTTTTTGAGTTGTTTTCTTTTTGTATTCTACAAATGACTTTTTGTTCGAATTTGTATTGCTGATGATGAGCGAAGGCTCGAAACGTCCATTTTTTACGAGTCTTTTACAGCCTCGAGAATATATTTTAATGAAAAATATTTTATACCATTTTCCTGGTTCTCTATTTTTTGTTTTGTTTCGGACAATCTTTTTTTCGGTTCAGTGTTGTCCGATTTTTTAGCACCCGCTGCTTGCAGTGCGCAGAGAGGAGGAAGTCGTATAAGGGAAGTCATAGCTCAGACAACTGTATCTATCGTTTGTTCCAATTTATTTTTCTCAATTATCTGAAAACCATGTTTTATTCAACCGTTTTGTGGTAGTCAAACGGATTATTATCGATGTCTAGTGTAAGTTTACCGCATGACTCCTGGAGCCGTGTGTGCCGATGGTTTAACCACATACATGACACATAAGGACGGCAGTGAGTGTGACGAATGTTGCCTTTGGTTACATGATCCTGGCAGAATGTTTTCAAAAATAACATACGAGGCCTGGGCGAAGGTATAACTGCGTTTTGCTCGTCATCCGAAGACGGAAATATCCGTCAGTTCCCCCTGTTGCAGGGCTATCCTCCGCTTCCCCAATGTTTACTTTCTAACCTCCCCACGGCCAGCACCAATTCCCAACCTGTTGTAGCTTTTCCCAACGTCGTGGGGATTCCTTGCCTCAATTCCATTATTTCTTCTTCAGTTTCATGCTTCAGTTTAGTAAAACAATTATTTGTGGTGTTTCTGAACACGTCTGAAACTAACGAGTTATAGAACTCTGTCATTCTTGACTAGGTTTTTATTAAATGACACTGAAATACCATTTTTTAATGTCATTTTATTAGCGCTGATAGATTCCTATTTCGTATTTAAGGGTAAAACGTACAAGCAAATTGACGGACTTGCAATGGCCTTTCTCCTTCAATAGCGAACTTTTTTCTAGCCCACTTGGAAAAATATTTTTTGAGCCGATCTCCACCAGAGTTTCAGCCATTATTTTACCGAAGGTATCTGGACGATACATTTGTTTTGTTTCGCTCTGAAATGGCAGCCAATAGTTTCTTTCAGTATATTAACGCATCTCATCCTAATATTAAATTTACAGTGAAAGTAGAGCAAAATGATCAGATCCCTTTCCTAGACGTCCTCATAAAAAAGTCAAATTTAAAACTCATTACTTCTGTCTAGAGGCTGCCAACGTTCACGGTCTCGCTATGAACTATTTCAGCTGTGTATTTAAAGGATATATAAAATCGTGTATTTACAGTGTGCTTCATCGTGCATACCGCATATCCAGCACGTATGAATTATTTCATCTTGAAATAGAAGACATTGTAAAATTACTGATTAACAACAAATATCAGAAATCATTTATTCAGAACTGTATAAGAAAACTTGTAGACCGTAAAATTTGTCCCTCTCCTGCAACTTAGAGCGTACCAAAGCAGACTTCGTACGTTGAATTACCATTGATGGGTTATTTGAACGCAGAGCTGTAGAGAGAAGTAGTGTCTTTGGTTAGTAGGTTTTTTACAACGGTCGACGTCAGAGTATTTTACAGAAATAGTTTCAAGATTGCATCCTTTTTAACAGAAAGGAACGATTGGATGAGTGCCTGTGTAGTGGCTGTGTGTATTTTTATAAGTGTGACTGCTGCATGCAGTCTTACGTTGGTAGTACCGAACTCCAACAATTCATCAGACATAGCCAACACGCAGGAATATCTCATAGAACCGGTCGTGCACTAACCCTTCCACCCCAATCAGCAATTAGAGATCCCTGCGAGAATTTAAACCATTCATTCAAAATTACTAATTTTTCAACTTTATGCCAACCAATAGTGAGCATGACCTTGGAATTTTAGAGTCCCTTTTTAGATTCACTCATAAACCTAACCTCAACAAAGACATTAGTGCCGTAAAATTATCAATTGCCCCCACCTACTGACGTAATTCTGTGTGTGTGTGTATGCACAATGTGTTGTTGCTGGTGTATCTGGATTAGCGTGTACGCATGTGTGCTTTTCTGAAATAGGAGTAAGCAACTGTTGGTGTGTGAATGAATACAAATTAGGTTTCCTAGACATTGAGAGAATTTTGTGGAATATATATGTTTTTATTAAGATCTTGAGAATAATTTTTTTCTCCTGTTCCAGCACTGATGATGGAATTTTAATAATTCCGAAACGTTGGCAATAAATGCAATGTTCGGTTTTACACTGGTTCTTCTTTTTATTATACGTGAAGATTCTCTACGAATCGTCCTATAGGAAGTATATTTTTTATTAATTTTGAGATAAATATATATATATATATGTGTTTGTGTGTTTGTGAAGGGTTTCCTTTACGAAAGATTTCCTCTTTGAAACATTCCTTCATGAAACATTCTAGAAGCATGTTTCATTAAGACTAGTCACTACGTAGAGATACTGACGGTTAATTTGCGTATTCAATGAGCGCAATCCATGAACGTTCTGGATGCCCTCCCCTCGTTGCTGTTTCCTGACGTAAGCATTTCGTTTGCGTTTGCTTCGTGGCAACAGAGGACTCGTGATCAGATCTGGTCCATCGTTTCGAAGTCCCTTGCGTACCTCAGAATAGCCGTGTGCGAGAGTGCCTGCTTGCTCAATCTAGACCAGTGGGTCTCACCTTGTTGGAGGTACTGAACCTCACAAGTTTCGTGCATGCATTTATCGAACCCTTCGTAGTTGTAAAAATAAAATGTGCCTTTTTTTTCTTCAAATTTAAAACATACGTTGGTAACCATGTACTGTATTAGTGCACAAACTGCACCATGCTGAACCCTGGGTAAAAACCACTGATCTAGAGTCTAGAGGTACACAATTACGAACATGAAAGTATAACACCGCACCCTCACCGACGGCTAAATTTCCTTCCGTGAGTTTGAAAATTATACGAGTGGCTCTGAAGCTCTTGAAATTCGTTATACTGTTCACACAGAAGGAGCTTTGTGTGGCTATTAAATTTGCGTTAGTGAAATTCTGGCGCCGACTGCCCTCATGTGTCTTGCTCCAAGCAGGAAATGGATTTTCCGACCAAAGAGAGAGAGATTCCCTGCCTCTCCTCTCGGCCCACCTCAGCGGCCGCCGTTTCTGTGTGTGTTCTCGAGAGTACTATGTGTTACACACACACGGGCACAAATATTCAACCCTGTGTGAATTTTGTTAGCCAACGGACCAGGGCTCAAATATTCCATCCTGTGTGAATTTTGTTAGCCAACGGACGAGGGCTCAAATATTCCATCCTGTGTGAATTTTGTTAGCCAACGGACCAGGGCTCAAATATTCAATCCTGAGTGAATTTTGTTAGCCAACGGACCTGGGCTCAAATATTCCATCCTGTGTGAATTTTGTTGACCTATGATGGCTTTTGAGCACGTAAGTGTAACCTTGCTTCTTGAGTTTAGTGATTACTGTGCACAAAACAGCCAGAATAAAATGTTAATGGGTTTGATTTGGTTTGTTGCTTTTATCAACGCCTCATGCGGAACTTTCGAATTCTACAGCGATAATTTAAGTTAAACGAGACAAGGGAATTCAAAAATGCCGATATTCAAGATGAAGAGAATCATTAACACTATTTTTTATTGATCACTTTTACTTGCTTTCGAAAAATAAGTTCATTGAATGAAGATACTTGAAGTTTGTTGCAAAGTTTTGCATACAGAACGCTGGATGTCATCAGCAACCAATCGCTCGTTTATGCGGACAACTCGGATAGGCATAGTTAGGGAGACATAAACTAACATCTAATCTAATCTTATTTATTCTATTCGACTGGGCTCGTAAAAATAACGACACATAAGGAGCACCCACCGCTAGAATCAAGGGGACGCAACTGAACAGCACCCACCGCTAGAATCAGGTGGACGCAACTGAACAGCACCCACCGCTAGAATCAGGGGGACGCAACTGAACAGCACCCACCGCTAGAATCAGGTGGACGCAACTGAACAGCACCCACCGCTAGAATCAGGTGGACGCAACTGAACAGCACCCACCGCTAGAATCAGGTGGACGCAACTGAACAGCACCCACCGCTAGAATCAGGAGGACGCAACTGAACAGCACCCACCGCTAGAATCAGGTGGACGCAACTGAACAGCGTTACGGGGCCTCTACGTGCCGCACCTGCTAGACCGGAAAAATAACGAGGCTTCGAAGTCTTCCAATCTCTCGGCTAACTCAATTGTCTTGCGGTCTATATTTGAGCGAGAGAATGTTTCTTCCCGTTGCGACTATGGCACAAACAACTAGATACCTTCGTCGATATAAGCCATGCCATTCATCTGAATATATTTTACACTCCACGGTACATCTCACTGAATATTTTCTTCCGAAATGTTTTGTACGATTGTGTTCTTGCTTGAAGCGTCACTTAAAGTATGACGTATTCCTCGGCATACATTCAGGAGTGTATCATGTTTGTGTGTCTCTCCTCGGCAACATGCCTGAGGTAATTGGCAATTTCAATAAATTTTCTTTCCAACGAAGCAATGTTGACTTAAACCCTTTAACGTCAGCATTCTTCTACTCGTATTGCCGTTATTATAGCCACATCACTAGACTTACTCTGGCATCAGGTAGTGACCGACATTAGAACGAGGAGGGAGCTGCCACTCGGCAGTGAACTCCAACGAACACACTAGGGACCAAATTAAACTAGAAACACAATATGTTGAGGCTATTTTTAAAAGTGGATCGAAAAATCCACTGAAGGGTTAAGACTCTGGCATGGCATGAAGTGAAAATCTATCGAATTTTTCTGTAGGGCCACTTGAGGTGTTACCATTACAAGAATAAAAGCGCTTTTTTCGCCGTTGCTTGCTTGCTTTCTTTTCCATTTGCATTTAGTCTCAGTTGTACACCTCGGGAAGTCCCGCCTGCTCCAAAAATTATTTCGAGCTCAGCTTTTTAAATTTAGCCAATTAAGTTTAGCTTTTTGAATTAGACAGCTTAAATTTAGCCCTTTTATATCAGACGTTTAAATTCAGGAATTTAAATTCAGCTGTTTATTGGCGTTACGCGAGGATATAGAACCACCACATTGACGTTTTGCGAGGTAATAAAACGATCATATTGGCGTTAGGTGAGATTGTGGGGCCGTCACATTGTTGTAGGGCAAGGTTATCTGAAGTTGTATCACATCAGCGTTGTGCAAAATTCTGCCATCATCGCACCTAAGTTGGACGTTTGTAAAGTAATAGAGCCCTCACATCGATGTTAATTGACTTTGAAGGTCTTTTCCCACGCATAACGTGTACACTATCGGATGAACGGCCATGTCTGCATTGGAAACAAGTGCGAACTGCATCCACCGCGTGGTAGAGCGCACTATACCCAGCCTGACTTTATCGCCAGGACATATACTACTTTAGACGCCCAAGTGTAGCCTCTGCACTGGCGCTGATAAAATCGTAGATCCTTCGGCGAAAAAAATCAGACTGAGTTGGGTACGCTCACTTGCGACCATCACTACGTCCACTGTAACCGTACTCGTCTCTGAATGAAGCATTGGTAAAGTTGGCTTCTGTGATTCAGATTACACGCGTGTACGTCTGATGCACGTGCACCACGCTCGTGGACTTGTGTTGCGCGTTGCTGAGCACGTGATCATTGAATCAGTGAGGCAGCCGGTGCAGTAATCGTGTTAGAGCAGCGCTGCGATATCCGCATTTACGAAACAGCTACGACGATACCTGCATTTACGACATAGCTACGACGGTGTCCGCATTTACGACACAGCTACGATGATACCCGCATCTACGAGACAGCTACGACGATGCCCGCATTTACGACACAGCTACGACGGTGCCCGCATTTACGACACAGCTACGACGATACCCGCATCTACGAGACAGCTACGACGATGCCCGCATTTACGACGCAGCTACGACGATACCCGTATTTACGACACAGCTACGACGATACCCGCATTTACGAGACCGCTACGACGATACCCGTATTTACGACACAGCTAC
>JACJUY010007023.1:56422-95056 GCA_014220935.1 Platorchestia sp. MABIK
GTTGGGCCAAGAGGCAAACCCATACCCAATCCGTCTATCTGCTGGTAATATTTGTTGTTGAAGATAAAAACGGAATTGCAAACAGCAAGTTCTAACAGTTTCTGCATAATTTTACGTGAAAACCCCATGAACACCGAACAATTTCAGAATAATTTATCTAAGCAGATTTAAACGGTTTCCATCAACGGAACATCTACGAACTGAACTGAACTGTTCAGTTCGAAAGTTCAATTTTACTCATTTAGACTATTCTATTTGTATTAATAAAATGACTATTCGTACAGCGATTTTCGCCTTACTTTTCATTTTAAGAATCAGACGCATCAATGCGGATTGAATTTATATTATATGAGAGTTTCGTTCAGTTTTCCAGGCGTTTTTTTAACTTTCGCGGCAGAAACATTTCAATATTTTCGAAGCTGACAACACGAGTTTTTTTGTTTTGAAAACATCTAAAAACTGACAACTGAAATGACACATTATCCAAAAACTGACGACGAAAACAAAAATTCTCAAACAAAAATGAAAAACTTACTGCTTGGCACGAAAATAATTTTGAAACTACTGTATCGAAAAAAATTACTTATGCACTAACGAGACGGTTCCTGTGAGAACTGGCTGAGCGTTCATCTCATCAAGAGATTTTCTCCCAAGAAAAGATTCCATCAAGTGATTTTCTTTCATGAAGAGATTCCATCAAGTGTACTCTGATGTTGGAAGTAAGCAAGCATGGCGACATCCCCTTGGAACAGCGCAACTCACGCAATTACGCTGAGAGTAAACTTCTCGCTAACTTTCCTGTCTTGAACTCCATTACGCCTGAGAACTTCGGTGTCCTTCATTGTAGTGCTGAGCCACCCGGCCTGCTCTTCCTGCGCTGCGTTGTGCCCACTCGCCGTGTGACGCTCTGAACATCTGCCCACTCGCCGTGTGACGCTCTGAACATCCGCCCACTCGCCGTGTGACGCTCTGAACATCTGCCCACTCACCGTGTGACGCTCTGAACATCTGCCCACTCGCCGTGTGACGCTCTGAACATCTGCCCACTCGCCGTGTGACGTTCTGAACATCTGCCCACTCGTTGTGTGACGCTCTGAATATCTGACACTCTGTACATCTGTACGCTTTCATTATTAATACGGCCGACTTGATTTACGTTCATTATGGAATAGACTAAGAAAAAATTAAATATATCGATCTTCAAATCCATTACAATTTCATTTAGTAACAAACTTGGCTACCCCTCAGGGGGATTCAACTATTGTATCTATGGGAGTTAGCGCTCCCAGGGCAAAAATGTGTGAGGGCCCGAGCTGAGAGATAGGTAGGCCTTCTTTTTGTTGAAATAACATTTTTTTGCCATGTTAAGGATCACCTTTTTCGGTTCACTGCTGTCCTGTTTTTCAGCACATACTACTTTCTTCTTCAACTTTTATCTTGTTTCATAAACTTCTTTCCCAACTTACTGTTTCTATGGCCCCTTCTGTATAGATTCCGCATTCCCTAATATCCATACTGAATGGTGCCTTCCTCTCTTCGATACGCTTTTTTTTGTAGCGGTTAGGGAGGCTTAAACTAACCTATAATTTAATCTAACTTTGCGATCTGGTGATTGCGGAATTATAGATGAAAGATTTTTTTGTGTTAATGCATTACAGGCTGAATCATACTTTTTATCCAGAGTATCATCCTGTATTAATGACAAATTTAAATTTTCAAAATTTGGTACGAGCCTTTCACTAATACTAACATTACGGCAAGCTTCAACTCTGGCGGAAGCTAAGCATCATTAATCTTAGCAGTTTTTTGTTATGATTTTTTGCATAGTACTGCATGAGAGTTTTTTCTTGGGCGTCCAGCAAGGCCATTCTTCTGAGCAGAGGGTCGTGAAGAAGGCACTTTCTCTCGGAGCCTCTCCTTTGTCTCAAAGAGCCTCTTGACTGACGATCCATTGGATTTGGATTCCTTCTTTTAATTGTCCCAATGATAGCTGAAGTGCTACAACCACCTACAGCCACCCGTTATGGTTAGCGTCGTGTGCTCATTACCGCGATCGTGTGCTTTACCTTGACACGAGCCCTGGTCCAGGGTCTAAGTGTTCGCTGGGTCGTGACAATCGATGTCGGAGTTTGGAGGTACATCCCTTCCACGGCTCCTAAAGTGACACGCTTTGTTCTGGCTAAATTTGCAGAAAGTTGAGCTGGGCATGTGCGAGCGTCGAATACACCGAGCTTCAGATCGACGCTCTCCTCAATTTCTGTTATTATATTATCTTGTGTGTTATGGTTTACCTGTTCTTTGAAGTTAGAAGAGGTTAGAAAAGAAGTTGTTATTGTTTCTGTTCCTCGAGGGCAAAATTCACAGAAAGTTGAGCTGGGCAGGCATGCGCTTCGCCGAGCAGGCGGACGTCGAATACACCAAGTTGCAGATCGACGCTTCCCTCTGTTTAGTTAATTAAATTATGTTTTGCGTTATGGTTCACCTGTTCTTTGAAGTTAGAAGAGGTTAGAGAAGATGTTATTACTGTTTCTGTTCCTCGAGGTGTTATTTTAGGGGAAAATGACCATACAGCGATTAAAATGAGTTCCTGTCATTCGTAACTTGAATCTAGCGTATCAGTTGTATCAAAATTTCACGGTTAAGGTTCGAATAAGATGACGCATAACTCAACAATGGGCTTCATTTCTCATCGTTACCAGAATTTTCTGCTGCGTAATGAGAGTTGTCATAGAGGGATATGGTTTTATTTCACCATAAAGGGACGGGTAAAAATCCTTTTACCAAAAATTTATGAGAAGATGGTGATGCAATGAGATGTTTTTAAAGCTCAGCCTTCGGACAATTAGGAATAGGAATGGAAATTTTGTCATCCTTCACTATAATGTTGTGTTATATTGTTATATTAAGTATACTAAAATAAGTTCGACAGATAACACGGCACATTGAAAACTTAATTGAAAGTTCAGCCTTTGGGCTGCTAGAAGTATAAATTTTGATATCATTCACTGACCATTGCATTATATTTATACGAATTTAAACATACTCTGGATAATTTCGACAAAATATGTTAGTTTGAAGATATTAAACATCATTTAATTAATTTTATTTACCTTTCACGCCTCATAGCTTACTCTACAAAATGAATAATGAAAATTATTGCTGGTTCACACCATCTGATGCAAAGTGAAAGATTCTTTCGTGTATGGAAAACATGTAAATTTTCCATTAAAGACATGATAAATATCAACTTCGCGATGAAATTGGAAATTGAAATTTTTAAAAAAGACAAATTGAAAAATTGTTTTGTCTTTTGTTTCCGTCATTACTCAAACTATCTGGTAGTGTGAAAGGATGTTATCTGAATGTACCACGGACTGAAAATGAACTGTAACGCATAAAATATTAATTAGTCGATAATTGTTGGGATAATATGAATTTTAAGTTGGAGCGCTTTGAGACGTGAAATAAGATGTCCTCAATTGAGACAAAATACTATGAAAATTGAATTTATTTCTAGGATTTGTTTTCGATTTCTCTCTGAAATAAATTCTTTCTAAATTGGCGAGGCTTTATCATTAGCGAAATGTATTTAAATTTCTGCAATTGGTATTTGCAAACATAAAGACATCATTGAAGGTAAATGGCAGTTCCAAATGCAGTAAAGCTGGTGTACAAGTTTCTTTGTCTGCGGAGAGATCTTCACTTCATTAGTTCTATTGTACACCGGCCGCTGTTTTAGAGATGCACATGAACGTTACGATTAATTTTCTACTATTGTAGAAAATAAGGTGAGTGTGTTGGAGCGAGCTGCCGAATGTACGCAGAGATGTTCAACACAGGGCCCCAGCAATAAGGTTAGGTTAATTAGGCTAATGCCCTGTAGTGAGGTTAATTAGGCTAATGTTCTGTAGTTAGGTTAATTAGGCTTTTGCCCTGTAGTAAGGTTAATTAGGCTATTGCCCTGTAGTAAGGTTAATTAGGCTATTGCCCTTTAGTAAGGTTAATTAGGCTATTGCCCTGTAGTTAGGTTAATTAGGCTATTGCCCTGTAGTTAGGTTAATTAGGCTATTGCCCTGTAGTTAGGTTAATTAGGCTATTGCCCTGTAGTTAGGTTAATTAGGTTCATGCCTTGTAGTTAGGTTAATTTGGTTCATACCTTGTAGTTAGGTTAATTTGGTTCATACCTTGTAGTTAGGTTAATTTGGTTCATACCCTGTAGTTAATGTAATAGGTTAATTAGGTTATTCAAGTAAATGCCCCTTAAGTTAATCACACCCCCTACATACCAGGCTCCCGAAGCTAGATGTTCACAGTGCTTACGTCGTCGTTGCGTAAGTCCATTTGGAAGAACTTGCACTACGAGCTGTACAGCTACGACGACGTCAATAGTTCGAAATTAATGCCTCAGCTTAACACTTAAACTGCGACATGAGCTACCGGTGGTCAATGAGGGGATTTTCATGATGCTGCTGACCGACCAGTGGTTACAAACTCAATTTTCATAAATACTAAATGAAGGTCCGATCCAGTTGATGTTTGCTATTTTCAAAATTGCTGACTACAATTGACATTAAATGTGAGTTGAATATTGAACTTCAGTGTTACGTGCCGCTGCCAAAGTGTTGAGAAATTCGAATTGGGGAGACGCTCCTGAAGTGTAGGAGCGGAGTGATATTTTCCTGAGTAGTCGCAGTGGTGTGTTGGCAGGGACGGCCGCGCTCGTTTGACACTCACTTTGCCATACTTGTTGCTGTTGAACTATGCCGATGCTCTCAAAATAGTCGTTAATTTTTTTTGTCTCTCGAGATTATTTTACACGTTCGCTGCTGCTAGACGCACATGTGCGTCCAGCGGTCTCAAATTAACACTTTGACTGCGGTAACTAAATATCAAGTTCAACACCAAACCCAAACTTTTAGTCAATTGTAGTAAACTATTTTGAAAACACCAAACATGAACCGGATCGTGCCTTCATTATGCTTTGATTAAGTAATTGTGAAAATTGAGTTTACGACTACTGGTCGGTCAGCAGCATTATGAAAATTACCTCCGTGTACCACCGGTGGCGCACGTCGCAGACAAAGTGCTAAGTAGGGTTGTAAATAGCTGCGTGTAAAAAACGACTTCATCGCTCGATGAAAATTGCATCTTTCTTAAAATTGCATCTTTCTTAAGAAGTGAAAATGTAATACCATGGAGATATTTTACCTCGTATCCTTGAATCTCTTCTAAAAAAGTTGTTGAAATAATTGAAATTCTGTCCATTCACACCGGTACGTAAATAAGCAATTTACCTAGAGTACTCTTATGCCCATATAGGCAGTCAACGCGTTAACACTTTGACCGCCATTTAAACTGAAGTTCAATTTTAAACTCAAATTTAAAGTAAATTGTAGTAAGCAATAATTAACTAGATCATGTATTCATTTAACTTTAACTAAGAATTTTTGAAAATTGAGTTAGTGATTGCTGGTTGCCCAGCAGCATTATGAAAACCCCCTTCGTGGCCTCCGGTGGCGCACGTTGCGATCAAAGTGTGGAGATGAGTAAGGAATATTTGCTATGACATTTATTCGATAAACGCTGTGCAGGACACGATTATTTAGTAGAGCCTTTATAAACGTAAGCTGTGCTGTGTTCATTTTCAGTCCTACCATGTTTGAGAGGGTGAGTGCTGATAATCATCTCTGTTCACAAATTGAAAGGCATAAGCAGAAATTTCATTCATTCAGTAAAAAAATATCTTCGAAGTTACGAAATCAATTTTCAGTGATGAAGTAAGAAATCAGAAATTTACTTGCCGTATGTTTGATTTACATAAGACCAATTAGTACTTCAAGACTTCGTCTTATTTGCACTATAAATGAAAAATAATTTAAACCGTTATACATCAAGTTGATACGTGCCATGTCTGATTCACGGGAAATTTTTAGTTATCCATGTGTTACCATATCGATATTCATTAATATCATTTGTGTAATTTGACGTAACGTAACTCATAAGATGTTTGTGACCTTCATTGTAACTCATAAGATGTTTGTGACCTTCATTGTAACTCATAAGATGTTTGTGACCTTCATTGTAACTTATAAGATGTTTGTGACCTTCTTTGGAACTCATAAGATGTTTGTGACCTTCTTTGGAACTCATAAGATGTTTGTGACCTTCATTGTAACTCATAAGATGTTTGTGACCTTCATTGTAACTCATAAGATGTTTGTGACCTTCATTGTAACTCATAAGATGTTCGTGACCTTCATTGTAACTCATAAGATGTTCGTGACCTTCATTGTAACTCATAAGATGTTCGTGACCTTCATTGTAACTCGTTGCAGTGTTTGCACTTCTGCGTACGTGGGAATTTCAATTGTTTAACTATTCACAAATGCAGTTCTTTAATTAGCGTAGGTAACTACAGTAAGACAAACTGTATACCGGAGTCATTGAATGAATACACCCTTACGTTCGCATTTGAACGTAAGAACGTTCACATTTTTTGAATTTTCACATTTTTTGGGTGGCCTATTGTCGTGATTCGTGAAACTGGAAAATGCATATGCGTTGTACCGCATGCGATTCTGGCTGTCTATTTCAGTGCAACAGCTTCCATCCTGTGAGAGAACGGTCTATATTCTTATACTTGCATTTTTCTTGTTTCTCAGACATCGAACAAAAAACTTCAGCTAGTGTGGCGACTAAACGTGAAAAGGGCTTTCCAATTTATACATGTTTACATAACGGTTGCATAATAAACATAAAGGTAAACGAGAATATGTGTTCTACTTTTATAATTGTTCTGTGATTTTTCTACCAGTAAATTTTGGGAACACGTGAGATGCGATCGTCTGGAAAGTCTTGTTGAGTCACAATACTTGCGTCGCGACTTGCATGTCCAGTGGAACAGAGGATCTCAGCTGCGTCAAGTCGGAAATTTCTCTATTACAAAAGGACTGCAATGGCGTCAACGCAAGTGATGAATTCAAAACACCTTCTTCAAAAGCTCAGTTCCCGCACAACTGATTAGCGCTCGTCTTATTTGCCTTCAAACTTAGGTTTTTCCCCCAGTGCTTCCGCAGTTTGGTTTGGCTTCGTCCGCCCAACTTCGGTGTGGGAGCAAAACTTTGTGCGATTTTTAAAGCCCGTTACCAGCTGTGGTGGTTGCCCCCTCCCTGCGCCTCCCTAATTCTAAAAGTCCCTTCAGCGAGGTCCTTAGCAGTGCCTCGTGCTTTCTCAGGCGCCACCGCCGCTCCGTTTCTTTCTCTTTTCGTGAGAGAAGTCTTTATTAGATCTCAGAAACCGGGCGTCGCTGCGCTTCTTTATTGCACATGCCGGCATTCTCTTGGACTCCTCACCATCGACATGAGTCCAAGAAATACCTCGTCATGGCGGAGCCGATTGCTTTGAAAATGTTCTAGGCATTTCTGGGAACGTGAAGACATTTTTTTCTGAGAGATTACTGCGAGGTCTCTTGGAGAAATGCCGCCTTCCGAATTGATTGGCTCTTTGCTGGATAGGTATTCTGCTATGCGCCGGAACGTCCCGATGTAAACAGTTCTGTGCCTTATTTTTCTGCTTAAAATCGTGTAGAAAAAAGGGCTCTAGACAGCATGACTGAAGTTTCATTCATTTTTGTTTCGTTTTCGAATGCGTTATTATGGTATCGACGATGCAGCATATTTGTTAGTTTAATATCGCTGAAACCATGCGCTCTCCCTGCGCTGCTTGAAATCTTAGGTTCACTTATGAGAACCTACTTCTTTTTAGTCGTCAAAATCACAGTCCAAATTTCAAAATAAAATCAACTTTGTGAAAAATCTGCGTCATTTTAGGTGACAAAATCAAAGTTGAAGTTTAAAATCATGCGTCGTGTCGAACTTTAATAGTTTTCAATACCTTAACTAACTCAGCATTTTTACAATCGTATGAAGTTTGATTAATTCATGCTTTCTCTTAGTTTTTACTTTCATGCAAACAATAAAGAAATATGGCCCGTATTTTAAATAGCACTTCTTGTTACAAGTTGACTATGTTAGGCGAGTCAGTCTGGATGAAGTAATTTCTTAGGCACATGAATTTTATTCAACTACCACGCGGTCCTGGCACGAAAAAAACAAGCTACTCTCAGCATGTGCAGCAACGCTTGTAGCGCAGATCATTATGAAATGTTTTGTATGGATCAAAATTTCATCTCCCCTCAGGAGGATATAATTATTGTTTATATGGGCATCAGCGCTCCCGAGGGGAAGTAGTGAGGGCCCCTCAGCTGAAGACTTAGGCATTTCACTTGTTGAAATAAAGTAGGTTTTTACTTTTGTTGCGGACTTTTTTCGGTACTCTGCTGTAGTTTTTGAGCACCTATTACTTGCTGTCTTTATACGCAGGTTGAGGGAACACATATTGTCCGTATCTTCCAAGTTCTCCTGTACCTCCTACCTCGATTGGGAACCCCTTTGTAGTTGTTAAAAAAGCTTGAAAATACATTTAATCCAATCTAAATTTTATCTTCATTCTCTAATACAAATATTGTTTGTATCTATGGGAATTAGCACTCCCAGGGAGACAATGTGAGGGGCCGAGCTGAGAGTTAGGTAGGCCTTCTTTTTGTTGAAATAAAATGCTTTTGTAACGTTAAGAACCATCTTTTTTCGGTTCACTGCTGTCCTGTTTTTTTCAACACCTACTACTTTCTTCAACTTTGATCTTGTTTCATGAACTTCTTTCTAATCTTTCTCTTTCTATGCCCTTTCTGCATAGATTCCGCGTTCCCTTAACTCCATACTAAATGGTGCCTTCTTCCTTCGTCTCTTTGGATCGCCTTTGTTGCGGATAGGGAGGCTAATACTAACTAATAATCTAATCTAATCTTCATTCTCCATAGGTTGATTGATCATACGAAACTTCTGCAAAAAAGCATTGAACTGTCGTACGCCTTCATCATACTCTGGAATCAGCAATCCATTTAGAGCTGATGAGGTTGTTGAGAAAATTGTGAGTAACCCAATCAGTGAGCTGAATTTTGCCAAGACAATATCTGTTGTTGATCGTTCAGTTAGAATGCGAGGCGTCTCACTCAGTTTGTACAAAATGCGCGTTTACAACAGTTATACTGTTTCACTTGTGAATTATTTTTGTTATGACGAAAATGAATTAAATATTGAATTCAATGAAAATTTGAATCTCATGCTCAAACTTTTAGCTGAAATCGGCTGCTTGTTTTCCATTAGAGCAGTGGTTCTTAACCTTTTTTCTCCCACGCCTCCCTTAACGGTATGTTTTTCCCTTCGAACCCCCCTTAGTGTTTTTTGAGCTTACAATACCTGAACACAAGTATTTGCACAGCTTAATTTTTCATGTATTTCAATTAGTGATGTACCGATGTATCGGCAGTATCGGTCATTTTTACTGGAATCGGTATCGGCAAAATTCGGCCGATACTATACCGATACTTTCCAAAAATACGTATTTTCTCATGAAAATGAAAGTCATAAATCGTGAGAGTAAAAGTATCTAACCTAAAAATACCCGTTGTGTGTTTATTTATTTATTTACTTATGTATTTGTTTGGTGTCCGCTTCTTAAGTTAAGAAACATAGGATGTCTGAGTGTGCGGTATCATGGATACCAAATATCTCAGTGTAATACTGAAAGATGGCCCTCACATGCATTGATATATTCGATATTTTATCAGGATGCTTCGGGTAGACTAGGTTAGGACAGGAAAGGTTGAGTAATGTTGACGGAATTTTTCCACGGGTCCACCTAGCTTAACGATGTCATTGTCCGTAGAATTTCCACGGGTCCTGCTACTCCCTAAAAATACCCTTGGTTTATTTGTTTGGAGTCCGCTTCTTCCATTTATCTGTCACGGTCATAAATGTAGCTATAATGACCGTATCTGTGATACGAGTTTCACCAGTGCGCAAGTATATTAATATTTTTTATCACGGGTACTGTTATGATAAATATATTTGTTTGTCGTCCACGTCTGGAAAATTTGTTCAAGAAAGGTATTGAATCCCGTCATTTTTGGCGGGCCGTGCACACTAGTAATCAAATAAAGATCCTATTCATACCTAGTAAATTAGTTAGCTAACTGTGAAATTACAGCGTTTAATCAGGCCTGCTAACTGAATTTACTACTTATAACTCGCGATGAGTCACGTACGGTCAGTGAGTGAAAGCTATGTAGCATGAATAGTTATACACTGTGAAAACACAGCAGCGACATTAAATTATTATACTTTTACAACTAAAATCTATATAGTTGGACCCAATTTTCATTTCTAAACGTATGTGACAGGCCAACAAAAATCAAACCAAATAAATAAAGTTGAAGGCGCATTTTAAAGTTTTTGTAAATTTAACATAGAAGTAGCTGAAAATTTTATTTTAATTCAGTATGTAAATCGCCGTATATTACGAATCTTGCATTTTTCTTTCATTTTAAGATGTTTGAAAAATTCACGAGCAATCTTATAGTTGGTTGCGTATTTGCAGATCTTTTCGGTTTTGGGGCCTATCGAATTTTAATGTTTTTTCCGCCTAATTATGTATGTCGGTGTGAAAAAACGAAAATGATGACCATTTAGTGGAGAAATTATTCATTAAGTGTTCCTAATCTAACCAAGGGTATAATTTCAGACACCTCCCTGCTAAACATAGTGAAAACTTGGTGGACCCTGCAACAGGTGCACACACTCAAGTGATTGAGAGTGTATAGCATAGTCTAAAAATAAAAAAATTAACGTCAGGAAGGCTTTCACCGACAAGTGATGGACTCGTATCAGTGTGAATTTGCGAGGCGAGAACGACCCTGAAACCGCAGTATTTTCATAAAATATTAATGGATATAAGCAATTTTCAGGCTGAATAAATAATTTTTCCACTAAATGGATATCATTTTCGTGTGTTTCACACCAAAATACATAATTTGGCGATAAAAAAATATTAAAATTCGATAGGCCCCCAAACCGAAAACAGCTGTGTTTGCTTCTGCACACTGTGTGTGTTAGTACATACGAATACTACTTGCGTTCACGCTGCTATTTCTGAGACTAAATGCTACATTAAATTACTAGTTTACACCTGTAAATGGGGAAAAAAATTTTTAATTGATATAGTCTGATTATAACCTCAGTTGGCAAATAAAGATTGCTAAACAGTGAATACTTGTTTGTTCATACATGCTGATAACGGTATCATACAAAATAAAGCGGAAAGATGACGCAATCGAAAAACTTTGTGCGGGATACGAATCAAACGATATAGTTAACATAGCAAGAGCAGTTTTATCATTCCTAATCTAAAACTTTATTGTCAATATTGTTTCATTATTAAATATATTAGTAAATAATTTTTTTAAAACACCCATGTAGGGCTTATAATGATTTTATTTTAGTATAAATGTGAAAGTATCGGTATCGGTAGTAGTATCGGTATTTCCAAGTATCGGAGTATCGGTATCGGACAAAAAATGGGTATCGGTATCGGCCAAATAATGGGTATCGGTATCGGCCAAAAAAATGGTATCGGTACATCACTAATTTCAATGACTTCGAGTTCTGTGTTGTGGTAGAGAATGCAAATGGCTCAGAGAACTCTTTAAAATTAAACAGAATATTATAAATGAACCGAAAAATTATATGGTCAACTTATTACATCACCCGAACAATCAAAAAAATACTTGGCACAAAATTATTTGGCCCCCAAAAATCTAATATTTAGTTGCATGGTCCTTGTTTGCAATTACAGCATGGAGACGGTTGCTGTAGTTTGAAACTATCTTCTGACACTCTCTTGGTGGAATCTTGTTCCATTCTTCAACGCAGATTGTCCTTAATTCTGCAAGATTTTTTGGGCTCTTTTTCTGTACCGCAGATTTCAGTTTGTTCTACAAATTTTCGATGGGATTGAGGTCAGGAGACTGACTGGGCCATGGGATAGCACTTCTTTTCTCAGAAGCCAACCATTCTTTAGTAACTTGACCGTATGCTTTGGGTCATTGTCTTGCTGGAAGATGCGCTTGCACCGGCCGAAGTGTTTTCTAGCGCTCGGAATCAACTTGTGTTCCAGTATCTCCCGGTACATGGAACTTTCCATTTTGAAATTATTGCTGATGTAGAGTTCCCCTACACCCTGAGAAGTGGAGCAGCCCCAATACATTATTTGCTTCCTCTATGCTTGACAGTAGGGAGGGTGTTCTTAGGATCATAGGCAGTCCCTGGTCTCCTCCCAATTTGACGAGTCATTTCGGCCGAAGAGCTCAATTTTACTTTCGTCGGACCACGCAACTGGTTCCTTAAACTCCAAACCTTTGTCAAGATGGTCTTTGGAAACTTCAAACGATTTTTCTCATGTTTAGCTGTCAAAAGAGGAGTCCTACGAAGAGTGAAGGTCCGTAGACCACTACGGTGCAATTCTCTACTGATTGTTTTTTGACTGACGCCCACTCCATGGAACTTTAGTTCTTGTTACATACCTTTACGGGTCGTCATGGGCTCATTAGTCACTGTACGAAGCATCTACTTTCGACAGCGATCCTTGGATCTTGCGAGGAGCTCCGGCTATTGGCAAATTAGAGATGGCAGCCGTCGCTCGACACTTCCGAACAATAGCTCCAAAATTTGAGTATGGAAGTTTAACACGTTCTGCGGTTTCCCTGTATGCTAATCCTTCATTACGAAGTGCAGCTATTGGCTTTCGAATTGCTTCTGGAACTTCTTTGCCTTTCGGCATTGTTGTCACTGAGGTCCGCTTGCATGGAAATCTTGAAAGTAAATGATTAAGCTGATCATACTTGTTTGACTTCAAATCTGCTTCTAAGAGTTTCTAGAAGCCTTCAAATGTTTCCAGGAGGTAATGCAATGAAGATACTTATTTTGTAAAAGAAAATACAAAGAATTATAAAGTTTGGCTAACTACTTTCGTATTATGCTGTTTTTCGTTCATTTTATTTTTTATAATATCGGTAATTTTTGTTCAGTATGTTTCGCTAGTCTGTTCAATAAATGAACCTTAAGTAATCTTTACCCTGACTCAGAACACGAAGTCTTTGATATACCGAAAAATTCAGTTGTGCAGGGGAATACTTTTGTTTAGGCAATGTAGGTTAACGCAGAAACAACAAAAATTTTTTTTTGAATGTATTGATTCAATTTCATTTAAAATTAACCAATTACATCATTTACATTTCTGATACAGCTTCGTCGCAGTTAGATGCCAAAAAAAATCAGA
Organism: Platorchestia sp. MABIK; assembly: GCA_014220935.1. Lineage (NCBI taxonomy): Eukaryota > Metazoa > Arthropoda > Malacostraca > Amphipoda > Talitridae > Platorchestia > Platorchestia sp. MABIK. Next base: position 69,656 of record JACJUY010007023.1, read on the forward strand.
GGTACTTTTGGCACTGTTTCTTTGATACTAAATTTTGAATGTAAGGCTAAATGCTAGAAAGTGCGCAACGTAAATCTCCTTTGACGCTCAGACGATTTCTGTATTTAGTTTTGATGGCTACGAGCGCGGAAAATGCAGTTCCACATGAAGCCTATTGTGCGATCAAAGGGTAAACTGTATGGTATTTGACCCAGAACAACTCCAAATCAAAATCATTGAAGTTGTTGTTGTCTAGTAACAAGATTTTCTTTTGTCGAAAACATTACCAGGAAAAATCTTGCTTGACTGCGGAGGCTCGCGCCCCCCAGGTTAAGAACCACTGCATTAGAGATTCAGTGAAATGCCAGCATCAGTCTCATGTATTAGATAAGTAACTATAATTCTTGACGAAGAGATTTGTATTAAAGACTGCTATGGGAGTGGCTCTTTTTATGCACTTGCAATATAAGCGCAAATGTATGTGGTTTTTACGAGGAAGTTTGTGCAATATTTGTGTACATGCGAGTATTTAAGTACTCATGTGTGTATGGTTGACTTCCTCACGCTGCCTTCAAACTTAGGCGCTCTTCCATCATTCCATCAAGAAGCAGACAAGCCAGTGTAAATTACAAAAACACGTCGCGTTTTGAGTCATTTAGCTGGGAAGATCTGCGAGGAAGCTTTCTCCAGTCGCACTGAAGAGAACATTGAGAGTGCTCAAGGTTTGAGATGCGACCGAAGCGATCGCAGTAAAGCCGACCTCGAGTTCTCCATCGGGAGAAATTGCAGCATAAAATGACAGAATTGCGATCTCTCGAGTACCTCTGCGGAAACCGAAAATTTCTGACGGCAATGAGGTGGTGCGTATTTTACTTTGTCAATTTTGTCACTTTTCTCTTCATTGTTCGCATGTTTCCGTTTGCTCTTTTTGAAAATGTTTGAGGAAGAAACATTCGAGCTGAGGTTTTACTTCAGAAGTGTTTAATTGAGTTTCCATTATGTTTTTGAGATCATGTAAAATATTTTGAAGAATTTTACAACCCGATTTCAACTTTGCGCTGTTGGAAAGTTCCTCATACTTCACTGCTTTCCGCATCAAATCGACTGCCATTTCTTCCAAAGCACCAGCGAATTGAATACGATTTAGCATCGAATAAAGTCATTCTCCTCCTTCTCATTATCATTCATTTATCCTGGTGTTTTGTGCACATAATTAAAAACAAGGATGAGAGGCATACATTATTTTTGTGATTTTATTGCCAAGTCAAGTGTACAATTTGCAAAATTTAATTCCGCCTAAAATTGACGGATTGATGTTATTAATCAATGTAGTTGTGTTATAATTCGTTAGTCATTTTACACTTTAGATAATCCATTTTCGACTTTCTTGAATTCACTCGTGTCATTGTACCTTCCACCATTTTTCCCTATTTTGATCGTTAAATCTCCAGGTTTGTTTGTCAACTCTCATCTACACCGCATCTTTTCTACTACCGAATACAATTTTTCAGAGGCTGAATTTCTAAATTTTCTTTTGAACTCTGATTTACTCTGAAACACGTCTCCTAATCCGACTCCTTTTGGCATATTCCCTATTCACGACTGAAAATTGCTTAGCCTCCTTTCATGCCTTCTTTCTCCAGCTATAGTGTGGCCAATTTTCCTTCTTTTTCCTACCAGACCGCAGTGGGTCCTTCTTTCTCTCTCATTTTCTTTCTCCGTGCTTTTTTCGTGCTTTTCTCTCAATCATTTGTTTCAACAAGTAACATGGGTATTACGGAACCCATGTGTGATTATCAACTAAGGATCGTAATGTTAAGAAATTTGAAAAACAATGTTATACGTGTCATGTATCAACTTAATTAGAAAAAAAAACTTTTTCTTTCTCTCTCATTCTCTCTCCATCTCTCACTCTCTCTCTGCGTCTCCCCTTATCTGGCAGGATCTTGCTAACTCTGGACAACCTCCCCCAAACGCCGGCACATGCAAATGCGGAGTGTCGCTGGCTGGGCGGAAATGAGCGAAATTAGCCTTGCAGCTGCGCTGAAATTGCCGCAAAAAGCACGCTGTGTTTGGAGCAGCAACTCCAACGAGCTTCCTTCCACAGCGTCGACATCATCAGGAGTTGCTTGCCTGCCTCCGGAGGTTGTGTAGATTGCAGCTCTTATTATTTCCGCGCAACCACTCATGCGTTTTCAAAATATGTTGCAGAGCTCTGTAGAAAATTTTGCCTAGGCTTCCCATTCTAACTTTTTCACCTGGGCATCTGTGTTTTTGGCCGCCCATAAGGATAGCTTCTGCATAAGGCGGCTAAAATTATAGATGCAACGGCGAAAAGTTAGACTAGATAGTGCGATAAATTCTAAAATCCACAAACGCAGTAGCCATGGTCGGAGAGTTGCCTTGCGCAGAGCATCAGATACGTGTGGGGTTCATCGTTGCGGATTCTGAGTGCGGATTATGATAAAAAAAAAATTCTAATTAAAGCTTTCCGTAATGCGCAGCTCCATACTTAATGGTGAACAGTTTCTTGCTGTCATGCAGTACATAAATGAACAAAATAATAGTTGACGTGAGTGCGGTTTTCAAGAGATTCAATTACTGCGTCTGTCAGAAAAAGCGCTCCAAGGAGTAAGATCTCAGCATTCGAGCTGTTGGTTAGGTGGGTTCTTAGTCTGAAATAGATCATTTTTTATTATGTTTCTTTTTTTTCTGGTTCACGGTTCTCCTTTCTTCATTACTGCTTGAGGTGACAAATTAAGCAACTCATGTGTGCGGTCTCAAAGCTCTCTTCTGCGTGCTGGGGCAGTGAAGCTATGTTTTCCAATAGTGAACCTCATACTTATACTTGATGAAAACTAGGCAAACGAAATAAATACATTATTCGATCAGCTGACCTCGGGACTGTGCGGTCGTTATCACAATACAGACATTCATTCTTCTACATCACATCCTCAGCGGGTCGATTCGCTCGTTCTGTTCATATTAAACTGAGACTAATGTCGTGCATCTCACATTTGATGGTGTCTCGACCATCGGCGACTAGGTAGAAGATAGAGATTTTATGAGGTAAAATGAGCGCTTTGTGAGGACTGGAGAGAGAACTTCAAAGGAATATTTGAAAATATAATGAGTTCCGAAGAGATTTATTCTCCTGAAGATAAATTAGTTTTTGTCGCGCCTCGACTGCCTGATTCTCCTCGCACAATCGTTCACGGGGAAATATTTGCCTAGTAATTTTAATGCGCAGCAATATGCTTTCGCGTTGTCCAGTTGTTGTGCGTGGTTTAGGTAGCTTTAAGCCTTCTCTGGAGTATCACATTGCTCGAATCAAGAACTTGATACTTTTTTGATGCCCTGCTTAACATCACCGAAAAAATATCCAGTGAAATCGATCAAGAGAAAGCAACACTCTTGCTGCTGCTCATTCTCCAAAACGTTCGATAGCGTTGAACATGAGTAACATTCACAAAAATATTGAATTTAGGAATAAGAAGTAGATACACTTTGGTTTGAAAGTTACTTATCGAATTATTCGTAGGCAGTCCTTTTAAATGTTAAATTGTCCCCGTTCATTCAGAACAATTTTGGTGTTCCTCAAAAATCTCTAATTGTTCCGCTATTGTTTTCAATTTCCATTAATGATTTCCCTCTAATGCTTTTCAACACACGAATCTCTATGTATGCTCCCCTCAAGGGGATACGACTATTGTATTTATGGGAATTAGCGCTCCCAGGGGGAAATGTGAGGGCCTGAGCTGAGAGTTAGGTAGGCCTTCTTTTTGTTGAAATGAAGTGTTTTTATTATGTTGAGGACCATCTCTTTTCGGTTCACTGCTGTCCTGTTTTTCAGCACCTACTACTTTCTTCTTCAACTTTGATCTTGTTTCATAATCTTCTTTCACAACTTCTTGTTTCTACGCCCTTTCTGCGTAGATTCCGCGTTTCCTAAACTCCATCCTAAATGGGGCCTTCCTCCTTCCTCTTTTTGGATCGCATTTGTTGCTGCGGGTAGGGAGGCTAAAACTAACGACTTAACTAATCTTTATGTATGCAGATGTTTAAATTGCAATGAAAAATTCTTCGGAAGTTTTACTGCAGACGCGAATAGAAACTGAAAACCTCTTGAATAACCTGATATTGTGGTATGACCAAAATGGTCTCAAACTAACTGCGAATGAAACACAGTGATATGATTCATCGTCCAAGAAATTTTTTTTTGTGCTAAGGAATACGTTGAATGTTACGATAGGCCTGCGTATTCATTTCAAATCTCCAAGAAGAACTGCGTCGATCATCATATTTGGAGAGATATTTCATCGCGAGTTACCTACGGATGCAAAGGACGCCCACTCTACCAAGAATCTTCTAGAAGCCCGACATCTGAACGAACCTCCACGCTACAGCCCTTGTATCGACCATGTTACACCGTTGTTTCCTTCAGCGAGTGCCTGAGGTTGCCATTTACTACCATTCAATTTATCCTTAATCAGTAATTCTTCTATTTATGGGGATATTTCTTGTATTTTAGTAGGTATTTCATCATGGGAACTCATATAGGGATTATTGATTCAATTAGGCATATTTCCATGTACGTTAGAATGATTTCCATATTTCTATAGAACATCGTTTGAACGAGGCAAAGTTCCAGCTCTAGCGGGTTGACTGCGCGGAGGAAGGATCACGACACAGTGCATTATTTTTGTATCCAAAGATACAACTTGAAAAAATTCTAAATCTGACCAACAGTAGGGAATGGCAAAATTAAGCCATTAGAAAAAGTAAAAAAATGTAGGCATTTGGTGCGATTAAAAAATGTCCTTCACATCTCCCATTGAGAAGCTTGCAACAAAATTTACGGAACTTTAATGGTATTTCATCGTATAAAAAGTAAAAAGGATGCTCTACGAAAAGTCTAAATTATCAGCCATCCAATCTTTTGCGTAATCGCTTTTTGACTATTACAGCCTAGTATGGGGAAACACACCTCAATTTCTTCAAAATCTATGAATTACTCGGCCAAGAGGGGCGCGCAAAGATAAATTCAAGAAGAGCGATGATGCAACCCCTCTCTCAAATAAATTCGATTGGACTCCCATTCAAGAAAGATTCCTCACTCATAGAGCTCAATGCGTATTTCCCTCTTTATTCTCCCTCAAAGCAATTCTGATACTGTAGCAATGCTGTAACCAGCCAAAAGCCGGATGAAAGAAACAATATCTTGGTCAACTACCGTTCATTTGGCATTGGGCAGAAAGCTCTGTCAGTATCACATGCCGTACTGAGGAACAAACTTCCAGAGTATCAAAATCTCTCAAAAAGTTTAAGAATTCAATAAATTGCACGTCATTTCCAATCTCAACAATAATTGTACGCTGCAGTACATACGAGGCTCCTTAACCGACATTACCAAGTTTTCTGTCCAAGGTTTTTGTAGTGCGCTTATGCGATGTGATTGCTTGTATGCTAGTACGTATTATATACATGCAGTTGCTGCAAAATTGCTAAAGCAACGAATTGAATTTTGACTACAAATACCGTATGTTTTCTATTGACTATCAACTTGTCACCTAACGCATCACGCCCTTACATGTTGTTGTCAAGCAGTTATATCGGAAATATAAATTTGGTGGGTGGTTTATTAGCATGTTCTTAAAGGCGGTGAACTTGATAATGTTACGTTATGTTCGCACGAAAATACAGTTTCGAATCTCGGCAATTTCGACCTTTCAGTTACGTGTACAAAATTATTAATTATTTACTTCCAGCTATTTCGCTTTCAACATTTTCCCCTGATATCGCAAAAGCCAAAGCTCAAATTTCAATGTACATGTATAGACTGTCAGTAGCATTTTACTCCACTGTGTCCGTCTTAATATTCCTTTTATTGTACTCGTTTATTGAGATGATGAAACTTACACTAACTTGCCATGGGAATACATTTTTATGTTTTAATGTCTTGTACGAACATTGACATGAGCTGTTATGACACCCACAAATGTTTATCAACTAAAGACTTTTATGTTGACGTTTTAAAAAGAGATGCAATTCACCTGATACACTAACTTGATATGACATTGTGTTTTCTTTTCTTATTCATGACGTGTAATGTTATTGTTTGCCTCGTGTGACAATTTCTCAGTTCTGACGCTCGTGAGTATATTATGACAATATTATTTAGGTAGTTAATTCCACGAATTGCTGCAATTACGTTGTAAATGTTTTGATTAACTTGGTGCGGCAATTCCTTCTCATGTTTCTGAGCCAGGAATTGTGCCAGCATTAAGCCCTGGCGTTGCGAGCTCCTAAGCTCGTATTTTAATGTAAATGTGCACCAACAAGAGGTATTACGTCATTGATATTTTGTTTTGTTTCTCAATCATATTTTTAGACCAGTTGACATGAGTATTGCAATACCCGTGTGTGTTACTCAACTAAGGATATTTATGTAAAGATATTTTAAAAAAACTGTTTTTTCTATCATCTTCAATGGAAATTAACTATTTTTCTTTCTTCTTTCTTTCTTCTGTTTTCGCCATTTTAATTGAAGTCTGTGAGGTAAAAACACAAATTTGTTCCATTTAGGAAACTGTAAAATTTTAACGACGTCATTGCTTTAAGCTGAAAAAATGGAACTAATTTTCACTACTGGAGATCAAATTTGGTGCGTAGTTTCTTCATTCCAGAGTATCTTCTATTCATATTACCAAACAGTTGTAGGCTCCGTTCCAGATAACACATTGCAGATGTTCACACTGCCTTAAATGCCCTCACATCTCATTGTTTGAGCACTTAAGGGATTTTCTGTCATGTTACGTGTTGCATATCAAAGGTTGAAAGTTATGAAAGTTGACAGGAAATGCTCGCTATAATGTAGATTCAAAATCTCGTTTTTCGTAACATGCCTATCGTCAATTCGCTGATCTTTAAATTTAGAAAATTTTATTTTAAAAATGCAAAATAATAAAAGCAAATTTTACACTATGCATTTTAACTTTCTAGCTTCTTACACAGTTATAAATTTCAGTTATACTTCTCAAGGTTATGTTTAAATTTTTAAGTTACCAGAACGAAATTCGACTCTACCCTTATAGGTGCACATACATACCGGCTTGTTTCCGTGAGCGAAATTGAGTGAATTTTTCCTTTGCTTTCTCCCGATGCGACGAGAGACGGCTCATGTACGTCAGTTACACAGAAGCTTGCAATAGTAAGTTCTATTATGATTCAATGTGCTGGTATTGTTCATTTTATTCTTCACATCTCTAGCGCCCCATCCCGTCAATACCGAGCGCAAGCAAGCAAAACTTTTGTCTTCGCCGAGACCTCCCTTCTGAACAGAACTTTTAGTCCTGTGAAGGTTAGGCGCTTTATTTCCTTTCGTTCTTATTGCCCAACATTATAGCCAAATATTGTCCCCAAATATTGCAGCCAAATCATCATCATTGCCAATTTTGGGTCCAGAGTTTGCCGAGTGCACTAATTCCACTGTCGTTATAGCGGTCATTTTTTTTGCAATAAGCGGCGGAGATAACACTCATCACTGACTAGTGGTCAAGTATACTTTAGGTGCTAACATACAAATCCTCGCATTATTTTGAGCAAGTAACTTTTTGTACCCCCATTTCATTTTAGCACTGGTCTCAATGTAACAAAACGCACTTCAAGATGTAAGCACCCATTATAACTGATCTCCTATCAGTGCGACTTTCGATTTCTGTACAGGGTTTTAGCTCGTGAAAGTGGGCGCTGCTTTTACGCCTGTTCTTTTTTGTAAGGGCATCAAGATCATACTGGTTAGACAGCTTGGTTGTGTAAGACACCTTCACCACCCACACACTCCAGTTCCTTCTCGCTTACAGCAGCGGGGCATTAGTTAAGATCGTAGGTGTGTTTATTCGGCGTGCTTATGTTGATTGTTCAACGCTTAAAGCTCATAAGCTTTGAGAGCACTCTGTCGCAAAGGAAATGAATCGTTTCTTTGCTGGCAAGGCAATTTTCTGATGTATTATTCAGTCAGAATGTCCATCAGCATCGACTTAGCTCATTTTAAAGCCCTTGGGCAAGCGATTAAGCTTTGTGTAATGTGAAGGCTTGTGCTTTGTTAAGGACCACTTACTTTTGATGAGCTCGCACGACAGAGGAAGCAGATCAAGCGGTTCTCCGATGCTAGAAGTGCTTTGCAAACTCACAATTTAAACGCTGTTTACTTATTCATTTAACATCCACCAACAAATGTACAATTTAGGATCTACTGCAAAGAAGAAAATAATTAAACTTTCGATTCGAAAATTGGTTGCCAAACTCTGCGTTTTGATTAATGCACGAAGTAGTGCGGCGGCTCGAATTTAATTCTTTAATATTTCGCATGATGTTGCGATGGCTAGGCCTGGAGGGCACAGCCCTCATTAAGGCTTGTTTTTCACGAGATGCTGCGAGGGCGGACGGACGTTTGTTTCTAAACAAACGAGCAGTCCAGCTCGCGCTGCTTCCTATTGTTCCCGGCCTCGCACGTTTTCCAAGTATGTATAATGGATTAGTTTATGTAAAATTCACCGTCGGTTTTAATGAGCCTGTTCAGTGTTGCAGCGTTAGGACTGATTCGAGCAGAATTCTGTTTACGTTTGTTGAGTTAGTCTTCATTTTTTGAGGGCTTGATGACTCCAGTTCTGGAGAGTGGTTGTTATTTATTTATGGTGAAATTTTTAAAATTCGGTGAGAGTTTTGAACTTTTTAGATTTTATTTCAGAAATCTTCAAGTTACTTAGTTCACTTTAATTTGCAGGAAAACCGCTCATTTTGGATACAGCCGCTCAACAAGCGTCTGTGTATAAATAAATAAAAGCTTAGTCTAGCTACAAGGTCAAAGAAAAGGGAAATTATCATTGTTTGAATTAATGTCTTGTAAACGCCTCTGAGAAGCAGTTAAGAAATTAGTTATTAACCCAGAATTTCTCCAGGGCTTGAGAATTTTATTGAAAATTTCAGGTACAAAATTTCTCTATGAACTGAAGCTCTCCTGAAGTGAATCTTCAGCTATTAATGCGTTGTACTTCCATTCAAATCTATTCATGTTTATGAGTGAACACCCCTCAGGGGGATACAACTATTGTATCTATGGGAATTAGCGCTCCCAGGGGGGCTATGTGAGGGCCCGAGCTAAGGGTTAGGTAGGCTTCCTTTTTGTTGAAAAAACATAGGTTTTTGTTCTGTTACGGACCATCTTTTTTTCAGTTCACTGCTGTCCTGTTTTTTCAACACCTACCACTTTCTTCTTGAACTTTGATCTTGTTTCATAAACTTCTTTCTCATCTTACTGTTTCTATGCCCTTTCTGCGTTGATTCCACGTTCCCTAAACTCCATACTAAATGGTGCCTTCCTCCTTCCTCTCTTTGGATCGCCTTTGTAGCGGATAGGGAGGCTTAAACTAACTAATAATCTAATCTAATCTTATGAGTGTACATGCTGTCGTGGCTTGGGAACCAAAGCAAGCAGCTCATTGCAATGTCATGTACACATTTTTACAGTCTTGTAACACAGGTCCGCTGGTGCACACACAGTTTCGCTATTACATCACATGCGTGCGAACTACATCTCTTGCCCAAATTATTCTTCATTACTTCCATGGTACTAATACTACAAACAATTTGTTGGTTCCCTAATACTATATTAACATCGTTATCCCTTGGAGCAGCGGTATAATCATTCGAACATTGGAGGTACGTAAGCTTGCGGTTTCCTAGTACTATATTAACATCGTTATCCCTTGAAGCAGCGGTACAATCATTCAAACATAGGAGATCCGCAAGCAGCACAACAAATCCAGACTACTCGAATTGCGGCGCTGAGCTTCTGGTCAGGGCTGTGAAGTGTCTTTCTCAAGCCAAAATTTGAAATATTCTGAGGCAAAATTCAGTAATAAAAACGCTGAGCATCTTGCACCTTTGCAAGGTTGTCGGATGCAGAATGAATTTCGTGATCAAATTTTATTTTGAATAGTAGAATTTAACACGTCAACTGCGATGGTTTGAAATGAAGTTCAATATTAGATTGGAGATAATTTTTAAAACTCCAATTGGAGAAAAAACAACATGAAATTACATCGTGCCTTCATTTAATTTAAATTAAGTATTTATAAAGATTGAGTTTGTGATTGCTAGTCGGCCAGCTGCATTATGAAAATCCCCTTTAAGTAACCACCGGTGGGTCCCTTCCCAGGAAACGTGTTATTAAGCAAGAAAAAAGCCCATCCAACAATCCTGACTCCACTGAACGCTTCGTCCGAGATTCTGAGCACCTACACTCCTCTCGCTGAACAGTTTTTTGATGATCAATCACTTAGGTTTTACCCTCCTGGTTTTTGCAAGGGAGGCATGCAGACCTTCACTTGCCCGTGTGCTCTTCTCAGTCCAGATCTTCATTCTAGATATGTAAGTCCATTTTGATTGGCAAGCCCACCTTGCTGAATAACAGCCCGCTGCCGTCTTTAGCGTCTCCCATGGCTTCGAAATGAGTCTGAATCATGCGATGCATCCGAGCTGGTTTTGAGGGAACGCGAATGTAAACCAACTCTCTTCTTCCATTAGCTCGAATATGTGAAGATGTATATGACGAGGTCGCGCTAAATAAGTTATAGCTATAAATTGAATCAAGGGATAAAAGCGTATTTTTCTCTCAGCTGCGACGTCTTTTATTAATTTGTCTCATGGAGGAGACCGTGGCTTGGCCACTGAAGATCTTGTTCCTTGTGCGGGCGGACCTCAAAAAGAGCTTGTCTCGACTCCGTTACTTTCGATCACACAAGAGTTGATGAAATTTTGAGCAGTTCAATGGCCCTTTTGTAGCAGAACCGTGTTTGGTCATCACTCGTCCTAGTCGGAACCTGAGTTTCATCTAAAATTAGCGGTGTTTGGCCATAAACCAGTAATGTTTGATCAAAAACTAGCAGCGTTTGATTATAAGCTTTTATAGTTTTTCTCTCTTCAGATGATCATGTACGAACAGATACACATGTAATTTATTAATTTATTTTTACAAAGTTATGAAATGAAAGAAATTGAATTTATCCCAGCTATAACAAACTGCTAACGATTCCAAGTCACTTCTTTAAAAGTGGGTTTAGTTGAACCCAAATTCACCGAAGTTTCATAATTTCTGCATCTCCAAAATATTCTATGAGAAATTTTCCCTTTCCAACTTCATTCCGATGCAACAAAAGCAGCTATTTGTTTCGGTGCGTTGCAGCAGCAAAACTCATATATTTTCCTGAGCATTGCAGCAGGAAAACTTATATATTTTTCTGAGCATTACAACAGCAAAAATGATATATTTTCCTAAGCATAACTGTAGCAGAAGCTCCTTTATTTCCCAGTCCACTGCAACAGGAAAAGAAGCAGCCAAACCTCCCGGCGCAGTTTGCACACCCAGACATGCCATTCGTGGAGAGGAGTTTTGGCTGCCCTCCACTGGGGCGTCATCGCGTTTAGCTGCGCCGTTTTTTCCAGCTTCAGTTGACCGATCAAACGCGACGTTCCCGCGATCACAAACACGCCTCCTGTCAGATGCGCGCCCTTGACCGCTCTGCTGTGTGCCAACTGGCGCTTTGTCCGTGCGTCGTCTTTGCTTTAACACGTTCACTGCGTTTCTGCAGTTGTTAACGGTTCGTTTGATCGTGTTGTAAGTGACAGAATCGGGAAAACGACTTTAATGCTCGAAAATATTTTTATCCTTCCTAAGAGATATGAAAATGCAATTGTACGATAAGATTCTACCCAGTGGGCTAAATTATTTTTTGAAAGATCGTGAAACATGAAATGTCATTCATTTAGACTAGTACATGAATGGCCTATTTACCGAATGGAGAACGTTTTTAAACTCCTTGTAATTCTGTATTCGCTTGTTGGTGAGATCAGCGGCCAGATTTTGTGTGAATCCGCCGCCTGCGGAAGACAACTTTCCAGATAATTTGCAGGCAAATTCCTGCGTAAATCCAGCGTTGTTTGTAATTGTTGTAGCCTGTGAGTTGAGATATAAGTTAATTCTGTTCAACGCTTTCAGACGGATGTTGCGTATTTGAGGGATACATTTGTTTAATCGTGAAATAATATGATTTGAACCTTTGAAGAATGTACGCTCCAAGTTTGCCATATCAATGATATCGCGAGAGATATTTTTGCATTGCCTCGTTTCCTAAATATCTGAATTAAGAGCATACGGGAACTTTTGTACTTCTTTCTGTTTTTAATCTGAGCGTGACTTTGGAGCTGAATTCAACTGCGTCAGTTGTAGTTTTTGGCTAATCATTTTCTGGGTAATGGAATTTGGAAAATTCAATAATGAAAGTTTTTCCTTTTATGACAAAGAAAATTTAATTCACTTGCATTTGATCACTTGGCATCGCCTTGTGAGTTGAAGCTCAACTCTCAGCTTTTTTGAACCTTCACCTTTTCTTGCGCAATTGTCGGGTTATTGGTGCTCGATAATTCTATGTTGCAATATTAGGATGTTTCGGAAAATCTCACATTTGTAGGGGATGCCGAAGGCCAAATTTGTGTAAGGTTAGTAAACACGCGCAACTAAGTTATGCGATTGTACGGTTGGATCTGCTCAAAATAAAGGATCCTGCGCTGTAAATTTATACAGAATAAATTCTTGAGCCAATTTTCGACCATCAAGGAATAGCATTGCATTCTCACTCGCGTATGCATAAAATTTGAGCCCAAATTTCTAGACTCTACGTGCTATCCCCGGAGATTTTTCCTAACCGATGCAAGGGAAGCCCAACCAACCGCTGGCTCCCCGGAAATGGCTCTTGCTGAGCTTTTTTTATTCAAGTTTTCACGAATTTCATGAAGGCCGACAAAACAAGGCATTCAGTGACATCCATTTCGATGTATAACGTGTTTACAGCCATTGTTATGCAAGCCAATACAAGGTAACACAACCAAAACTAGACCTTATGCTAGGTATCTACAGGGAGTGCCAAAAATATTTACTCATCCTTTGATTGATGATTGCTCATGTATTTTTTGTGTTTGTTTCAGATGCAAAAAAATTCTATTTAATTATGTTCAATTTTTTCAATTTTAAAATTTTTTTTCGTTGATTTAACTCATTAGACTTGTATCTGTATCAATAAATACCAACATCATAAGAAAATACGTGAGAACCAGGCAGTCAAAAAGTGAGAACATTGATTTTGAAACACCCCGTTTGTATGGAAATGACTATACAAATTTTACCTATAACTATCGACCAGTTTTGCTGGTCCTGTGAGTTCGGCAACACTTGCGCTGCTCCTGCGAGCTAGAATATATCGTACGATTTACTCGTTTCCTGCAATCTCTATCGTTCTTCATGTAGACAACACACATCTACTTTGCATAAACACAGTGTGTTTATGCAAACAGCTTTTTTTAAACAGCTTTACTTAGAGCACACATAGTTTATAAGATCTTATTTTTCTAATAAATCAACGAAGCTGTATCGAAAGTCACGAGATGACAGGGTTATACTTTTAATTTTTTAATGCCATCAGTGTTGGCTGATTTGCCCCAAAACTTTTGGAATCTATGCTAAAATTGCTTGATTTTGTCTTTAAACTGGATGATCGCGGAGCTCTCGTTCTCTGATTGTTCAGAGGAGAAATAATGAACTCGTGTCTCATGTGATGAAATTGAGCCCAGATGCATGGGGCGATGTTTTGTCGTGTTCCCAATAAAGAAGTTAATTACCGGGTCATTTTAGGTGCCTTAATTGCACATGTTGCTGCTGCCGTGCAGTGCGCCTGATCCTGTTGCCATAGACAATCCGCGAATGAATGAATAAAAAGCTGAATGAAAGAAAACTTGACAATGAAAAGACAATGTCACGATATTCCTAATGACCTGTTTCGTGACGTTTGCGAATCCCTTGGTACGCGTTATCAGCGTTGGCAAAAATGGTTATTAATTTGACCATTTGCAAACATGATTCTTCAATTACATTGATCTTCTGTATCCCCTCAGGGGGATGCAGCTATTGTATCTATGGGAATTAACGCTCCCAGGGGACAATGTGAGGGCCCGAGCTAATGGTTGGGTAGGCTTTCTTTTTGTTAAAATTTTGTTAAAATAGCATAGGTTTTTGTTTTGTTACGCACCAACTTTGTTTCGGTTCACTGCTGTCCTGTTTTTTCAACACCTACCACTTTCTTCTTCAACTTTGATCTTGTTTCATGAACTTCTTTCTCATCTTACTGTTTCTATGCAATTTCTGCATAGATTCCACGTTCTCTTAACTCCAAACTAAATGGTGCCTTCTTCCTTCCTCTCTTTGGATCTCATTTGTTGAGGATAGGGAGGCTTAAACTAAATAATAATCTAATCTGGTCTAATCTTGATCTTCTGTATTTAAAGCCATTCCATTCTACTCTATGTTCATGAATAATGTTTTTCTCATCATTTAAAATGTGAAAAAATTTATTTGAGTCAACCTGTGTGAATAGGTATCTTGCGTGAAAACACTCCTTGTGCATGGATTTTCCGTCCCTCTAACTCCATACCAAATGGTGCCTTCAATTTTTCTTTCTAGAAGTACCTTTGCCGTGGTTAGGGAGACTTAAACTACCCTATTTAGTCAAAACTCACGGCTCATCTATGCTGAGGCGACAGAAATTCTGTACGGAGGTAGGTTTTCTCTGATTGGATGAAAGAAATTCTGCAATGATGTTACGATGTTTTTCCTAGCTCTAAAGGGACTGAAATTTTATTGTGACCAAGGTGCTGTTCCCTTTTGAGAGAAAAAGTGGACGTGGTCGATAATAGCCCTAGCTCAGTGAGTTAGAAATAAGACGGATCGGTTGTCCCTTTTAATTCTATCATCTGTTTATCGAGGGGTTCGTATGCACTCGCCATTCAAAACCTGCAGTGAGACTTGAACTTTGCATCGATAATACAAAATTCACAACGAACAAATTCCGATGCTCACCGGCGCAGAAATATGAGTGTGAGCAGTACAATCCGAGACTGATTTGACATGAAAAAATTCCCCAGAACATACCATTGATTGGACCTCGATATTCTGCCACTCTGACATTCCATTGAGGCAGTCTTTAATGTTCCTCTGCCGAACTTTTCAAATGGCAGACTTTTTTTGAGGGGGGGAGGGGCGGAAGACTCAATCTGAATGTCTCTCTGCGATTATTGAACAATGAAGGTACTTTTGAGCAGAGGCCGGAGGACGTATTTTAGCTTAGCTAAGTCTTTTGTACCCCAACCTTTGTTTGTGACCGACACTCAGTGGGAGTGCGCCGGCCGCTCTCTCTCTCGTTAATAAAGACCATTCATGTTTCATCTCGGAGTGGTGCAGTGCTGTTGCTGCACTTCATGTGACCAACAATGCAAATCATGTGAAAATGGAAATTTTTCACAATTACGAAGCCTCTCAAAGTCTTGCTTACATAAGCTTGACGTAATCTTTCGAAGCTAATCGCTGTTCCGAAAACTGCTCAAAATTTTACGTTGGACAGAATTTTTTTTAACTCCTTGTTTATGAGAACGTTTTGTATTATTTTAGGAATTGCCTTAAGTTAAGTTACCTTTATCGAATTTATATATTTTATTTTCCGATCAAACTCTTTTTTTGAACATTTGTTATTTCACACAGCTTGGGTGTTCATCGTGTTTCTCTTCAAAATTGCTTGATATTTCTATGATCCGTTATTACCGCGATATCTTGCGGCATTTCCTCTGAAATTATTTGCAGCGTCTCCAAACGACTTAGTTTGGTTAAATATCAGCAGTTAAGTTGAACTGAAGAGGGTACTCCATTTTCCAGGAGGTATTCATACGGTTTTCGAGCCAGCTTCCTCCGCCATGCCGGACTACAAAAGGAGCTTATTAAGAAGAGCGCGTCCATTAGCCGCTCCTGAGATCCAAAGCCCCCGTAGAGTGGCAGAGTTCCTCAAACACAGAAGCTTGCCTGTCCAACGAGCCCTGTATCAGTGGTTCTTATCTTCTCAAAGTACACTTACACCTCGTGTTGGTCGATAAAATTGATCAGTTCAGCTTCAGCTCGTTCTTTGAAGAAATTGTCAGTAATTACATAAAATTGATCAACTTCTCTCCGCGGTTATAGAAGCCCTAACTATAAGCTGTTTAAATCTCGATATAACAAATATTTCATCATCTGTATTTTCCATCCTGTGGTGACAATCAGATGCATCACTGAATCTCTTCATTATCGAGTTAACCCTTTAACGTCAGCATTTTTGTACTCATATTACCATTATCACAACCACCGTCATTCGACTGGCTTTGGCATCAAGTTTTCAGCGACATCAGGGTAAGGACGAAACTGCCGCTCGGCAGTGAACTTCGAAGAAAAAATGGGGAAGATACGATACAAGATATACAATATATCAAGGCTGTTTTTAAAAGTGGACGGCGTTAAGGGCTTTAAGAAGACTGTAACTTGATCAAAGGTTTATCTTCTCAAGTTTCACTTCCTTGTGCGAATGCAGAATCGGCCTTGCAACACTACAACTTGAGGATGACCCACCGAAAGGTGATGATTCTGCAGAAAAATATGAACAAAAATTTGACGTATTTTAGCGCAACCAAATAAGATTAACTTTTTCTATAATTTAAAATATCACACAACCCAATCAGGAAGCTACGAGGCGACTGGATGATAGCTGGCCGGAATGTGATCATTCCACAAAAAAATTTGTAGAAGTTTTAGAAGTATTTTAGCGCAAGCAAATAAATTTAACCTTCTGAAATTTACTGCATCTCACAACCCAATCAGGAAGTCATTTCCGCAGGTTTGTCTCGCGACTTTTTGTTACTGACGAAAAAATTGTAATCGTTCATATTGAATGCATCTCAGTTCAGAATTTCATCAGTGAACGCAAGAGCAATCCATGAGCCGGCTCCGAGGCCTCCTCTCAGGACTAGATTACCTTTTTTTGCTATTTTAATAACACTGTGAGTTGGGACTCGGTGGAAAGGAAGGACATTGTTATCAAGTTGGTTTATTCCTAACAAACCTTTCTCACAGTTCTTACGAAATAACTTATCGAAAAGGTCATGTTAACTCTTTAATACAGGATTTAAAACGAGTGTAGAAATATAACCTCGAGTTGATATGGGAGGAAATTTGCATTTCAAAAGCTGCATTACACAAATTTCCAGATGATTTTCTAAACTTATCGAAGTATTTGTGTGTTTGTCTGAGTTCAGTTACCTTTTAAAGTACGTCAAGTTTTTGTTTAAAAATACACACGACATGTTTGGTTTTGGCGAGTGCAAATATTTTGATTACATATCGTGAATTATGCAGCTGTATTATGAAACGCATGCTTTCTGAGATGTACGAAACATTTTTTTAAAATTGAGGTCAGTGTTTTTCCGTCCTGATTGATTTGTTTCGCTCTTGCATGTTTGAAGCTTCTCAAAAGCCAATTTCGTGTAATTATATAAGGCTTTCCATGCACATTGGGCTTGAATTGTGCTATTTTAATGTCTCATTATGGTGCACGACAATTTTTAGAGACAGTAGGCCATTGCTTAAAACAAATGAGTTAGAGCAAATTTCTGAAATATGTGCATATCCAAGCATTTATTTCAAATGTTTCAAATAAATCAGGATGCTTACCTACACTGAGAAACATAAAACAGATGTTATCGTTTAGTTATAGGTGTTAATTTTCTTTATTTTTTTTAAAAATTGCATTTAACTAACTTGCAATTGGCAACTGCGCCTTGTTTCTGAACATTGGAACTAATGAAGAATAGTTTTCCATCTTTGTAATTGTTACTCTTCCTGAAAGCAAAACATATCCACACAATTTTTGCCATTGCTGCTTACGCATATCATCCATTCTAATTTCTTTATTAATGCATTTTTCCGGTAAAATGGTAGTCATTAAACTATTTTATGTTTTAAAACAAACCTATCTGGATTGACACCATCAAAATATATGCGGTAGCTTAATTGCTAACAATATTTGAAGGAATGCCTTTCCCTCTGATGAAGTGTTGATGCAATGATGGACTTATCCTTCAATTTAATCTTAGCGTGATCGTCCACAGCGAAAGCCGTGTAAGGCGATTCTCACGTACGTCGTGGCTTTAATTTATTGCTGCAGTTTTACATACCACAACAAACCGACATCCGAGACGCGTTGCGGCGGCTTCCGTCCCCCCTTCCCGTGCCGCGTAAATTAATCCCGTGTATCGTTTTCTGCGCGCCGCAAAGAAAACAAGTTGGACGGGTAACTCAAACGGTGTTGAGCAGCGCATCGACGGAGGTGATACTTTGGGTAAACAAGCCTGGTCTTGACCGCACACAATCTCTATCGGCAGGAGATGGAGCTCCTGCGAATAGCGCCTTAGTTGACGTATCATGTGTACACGGAAGGCTTTGGTAAATATTCCCTTCGTAGAGGGTTGCCACGGCAACTTTCGATCGGACAAGCTTGCGAAGTGCATTCGCATGCATGCCAGTCGATGGGTTACATAGACGTAAATGAACATGTCTCGCTGATAAATATTCTCATTACTGCTGGTGTGTCGAACGGTAATCCTCTAGTGAATTTTTGTTTTCCAGCTACTGCAAACGATACTTGAAAGTTTAATTAAGTTGCAGCTGACTTTCAAACCGCAAGTTTCACTGTTTCAATTCTTCCTTGTTTTATTCATACTTAAACTCAACTGTCTGAAATGAGTTATAAATTGAGCTTAGAAACAAAAAACGAAAAATTATACGAGCTGGTCATCAGCAACCTAAATTTTGGCAACTCTGATTCATCCCTCGGGAATATTCCTAAAAAGTTCCGTGTTTCTACTCCTTGAAACAGTAGCTTTTATAGGGGGGGCAAGCAGTCCATTATTGCGGATATGAGGGCAGTAAGTCGACGCCTCTTTCCTAAACCTGCCTCACAAATTTGCCTGCGTTCTTTTGAATGAAGATTTGAAGGCATCCGGCTAACAGGAGAGCCCTGTTTGCCGAGGGCTTAGTCGATTAACGTTTCATGCTGCGTCTTTTTGATGCTGCGGTTCTAGAGATTTGTAAAATTTAATCGATTACGAGTGGTCATTGTAAACTGCACTCTGTGCTTTCGTATGATCTGTTTAAATTACAAGGGTAAATTCTAAACTTGATCAGCTGCCTTCTTATTTAGCCATGAGATGTTATTTTACCATAAGATAAGGAATTTTCGTTAAATTTTTTAGACTCAAATCTTTGCTGTTGGTTTTTTCATGCTCATGTAAACATTAAAACACAAAATTTAATGAAGAAAAATCATAACCAAGCGGTTACAATGAAAATGATAAGTATATCGATTATAAATGATAAGTATATCCTTGACTCAAGTTTTCAAAATAATCACTTTAACTTTTATGAAAATAACGTCTTCCCTGAGGCAACAAACATCGACGATGAACCTTGAAGATGTATGTGATGTGTTCGGATATAATGTGTTTTGAGTTAAAATGTGTTTGAATAACTTGACATTATTGAAATGTTTAGGAGAAGGTGAAAAGTTTCCTTTTATTATTCATGCCACGTTGGAGAGAAGCACAGCCTCGGTCAACAGAATGTCGCCTGTGCAACTTTTACGTATTTTGATGTACTGTGCGATAATCGCTTACAATGTAACATATACAGGGTGTCCGGGATAAATTTGAGTTTTATGAAAAAAATGATAAAGCGCTTGGTTTCTATAAAATTTTATTGATTTCAAATAAATTCAATAGGCAAGAAATTTAGACTATTGTCGAAGAGTTTTACTTGAAATAACCGCCATTAGCGTGCATTACAGCCTCAATCCGGGCCCGAAACCCAGAGCAAGCTGATTTTACACTTTCCTTGGAAGACCCTCAAAAACCATTTTGATTATATAGATTAACTGGTCTCTTGTAGTACTGGCTCTGCGATTGGTATGTTTCTCGACAGCGCCCATAATAATCCATTGGGATAAGATCAGGGGAGTTTGGGAGTCAAACATTGGGATTTGTGTGCATCACATCACCCTCTGAGGATACGCATCCAAAAAACATGACAGTTTGTGAAAATTTTGTCTCCTCGTAGCCTCGTAGTCTCCATTGCAATTCTCCAGTTCTTGCCGGATTGCTTTTACAGCGTTCAGGGAGCGTTGGGAAGCGACCACAATTTCCTTATTTTGATGGCCGGCGCGAATCAGGAAAAAAGTTATTGTCTTCCACGATTCAGGTGACTCCCAGTTATCCATTGTTGATGTCATCGTGTATATGAAGGAAGGAGGGCTTAAAATTGAAACTCAACCCTAGTTGGTATGAATAATTTTCAAAAAATCTGGAAAAAATCATATGTTATTCAACCGAATTTATCCCGAACATATCTGTTCAATTTAATTTTTTTTACAATTTATTGCCTCTTAATTTAGTACTTCACTGTAGCCTCATAGCGAAGTTTTCTGACTGTTAACTTTTTATTTTGTCTACGAATATTTTAATTCGTTGAAAAATGAGAATTTTCCCGCCAAAATAAAAGTGTTTCTCCAAGACGAGTTGAAGCTTCGCAAGGGCAGTGCAGTTTGGAAACTATCAAAAAAAGTTTGATGCATTGAAGTTCCATATTTAGAAAAAAGATTGTCCACTGACAGTCTCCAGCGCCACATGCATATTTTGTCTGCGAGAGACCATTGTATAACGATCAGTCAGAGAAAATAGAATCTGCATCAAAGAGATCTTGACGACGGGATTTAATCAAAGTCAGTTCAGACAACAGTGCAAAACGACCGGTCTAAGTAAGCTAGTTTTTCTTAACAGGTTTCCTGCGAAGGGACGAAAGGTGGCCACTGGAGGGGTGGTCATTATGCTGCTGACCGACCTGCAGTCACGGACTCAATTTTATAAATACTTAATGGAACCTAAATGGAGGCACCATTCAATTAATGCCTGCTTTTTTTCGAAACTGCTTACCACAATTAGCTTTAAATTTGAATTGAATATTGAACTTTAGTTTAATCTGTCGCAGGAAACGTGTTAAAATAACAAAAGTTTTGTTCGCCGTACCCACGTGCCCTCGTAATTCGAGAGGGGAAGATTGGGTAGATATCGGTATCCATTCTACTACAGGGCGTGCCGTATCTATGCTCCATTTTCTTTAACTCCAGCGTTCTTTCTCTCCATTTTTCAAGAGAGCATTTGCCATGTTTCCATGACGTGATGCTTAAGAAAAAACTGCTTTATTTTCACATTTTGAAACACGCAGCTCTTTTATTTCCAGTCTGGCTCATCCATCTTCTCGATTTTCTGGCTGAGCTCTCTGGGTTGTGCATGTGTTCGCCTGCCATTGTTCGTGTGCGGGCGTTGAGTTTGAAGACGCTGCGGCGCGTTTCCGAGAGACAACAATAACCGTGCGTCATATTCCTTTGAGGAGAGCGAGAAGCTCTTCGTTCACATATATAAAGCAGCATCTTTCTGGCCGACAATGTAGCCATCACGTCGTTTTTGCTTTCTCGACGGTCTGCTCGCTACGTTATTGCAGTTTGAGGGGGCCAATCTCCCCCCCACTCACCCCGCCTTGTTTGCCTCTCGGTCTTTGAGTGTAGTCTGTGAAGTCTGCCTTCCATTTGCTATGAAATCTTTTGGAATCTCCGATTCCATCCTCAGTGCTGTAAAACGAAGAAAAAGCGATAATCAGTAAATTGCAAAAACTCTCATAATCTAATGTCACAATACATGCATCGCTTGTAATACTAAGATTTTGCACTTGTTTACGTTGTTACCACAAGCTTGCAATTTGTTGATGATAGTTTTTCTTTGTTTTACATAACTGAGGATGGAATCGGAGATTCCGAAACGTTTGCTATTAAAATAATGTTCTGTATTACATCGGTTCTTCTTTTGATATTGCTCATAAGATTTCTGAAAAATCGCCCTCATAATTTTACCATCAAATCTGATAACAGAACAACCGCAGTAATAATTCAGATTGACCTGATTCATTCAATATTGTTCAAAAATTTCTCGTGGATTAAAGCACTTGTCTCTCTTGTGAAAAATTCAAATGCTACAATCTATTATTCCTCGTTAGTTAACTAGTTACTTAGTTAACCTTGTAATTAATCCTCCGTTTAAAAAAAAAATTCCAAGCTTCCCTTTTTCAAATATAAATTCCATGCCTTTCTTTTCTTTTAATTCATTCTTTGCTTTCTTCTGCGGTTTGTTTGCCATTTCCCCTAAAACGAGTATGCGCTCGAGGGATGGAATAAATAAATCATTCATTGTTGGATTTGGTGCGGTTAGAAAGGGCTGCTGTGATTTTCGACTGGTGAGTACGTTCTATTGAACTGGGAAATATTTCTCCTTTCTCTTATCTGAAAAGAATCTACATTGCGATTACGTTTGCGCTAAAATTCTTCTATATTATATTTAGAGCGTTACACTTTTTGAGGCTAATCATTCAGAAGCAAAATTCGCGCATAAATTGCAAAATTGGCCGCTATAATGGAGTGGCCTCCCTCCGCACTCCCGCACCGTGGAAGAAGAGGAAGCATTCCTCGATCTCAGGAATTGTAGGCAATATTTTAAAGAACTGACAGACGCTTACTAAAAGGTTCTGTTGCTTTTTCAGCCGCAGGAAGGCATAAGTCTTTTCAATGTAGCTCACATTTGTTACACAATGCCAGTTTTTATAGAATTCAGAAAAGAAACATTTTGCGATTAGTGTTTTCCGTTGGAATTTTGCATGTATTTAATTCCGGGAAACAAACTTCGGTGGGTTCTTGTGGAAATCATATTTTATCTTTGATATCATAGAGTTTTGTTGCACTATTTCTTGTAAGAATTTTACGGTCAAATACAATCACTTTGATGTTACGGATCCTTCTATATTTTTGTTAGAACACCACCGGTTGGTTCGCAGATACTGCCGTCATTGAGTGAAGCTAAACCTTCGTAGAATTAACACTTTGATACTGCGTGAGCTACCGGTGGCCATGGATTTGTTTTTCATAATGCCCCTCACAAATTCAATTTTCATGATTACTTAACCAAAACGAAATGCAGGCACGATACAGTTAATGTTTACTATTTTCAACATTGCCTACTGCAATTGACAAGAACCCATGCCGCAGTCAAAGTGTTCAAGTACCTGTGAGCGTGTGCGCCACAGACTTGGAAATCCCAAGAAATATTGCACGCCTCTAGACCTGATTCAGTTGTCCAAACCTACTCGTACAGCTTCATGGCTGCTTCCAAAGCACGTAAGTTAGAGGCTGTTGTCTGTAAGTTACGGACCCTGTGCGAGATACATTTGTCTCAGTAAATTGCGGACTCCGTACTAGATAAGTTACTGAATCTTCTTCGCTGAGCGTAGCCAGGCCGTGTATTGCGAAGGGCGCTTGTCGTAAAAATGCCCTGGAGCAATAGTTTCTCTTGAATATTCTTACGCCTAAAGCTTCGCTGTATGGTGCGAGTTGACAGCCACGGCGGTAACGACACTGTCGGATTCACAACGCTAAACTGAAATTGATCACCTATCCTTACCCCATCAGTTCATCTTGATGCAACGATGACGCACACACAACTTAGCGTTTTGTTAAGTTCGAATACACAAGAGGCTTCAGGAAAATTTATGCTTTAGAATAATTTATGCTCTAGGAAAATTTACGCATTAGTATAATTAATGCTTTAGTAAAATTTAGGCTTTTGGGAAATTTATGCTTTAGTATAATTTATGTTCTAGGAAAATTTACGCTTTGGTATAATTTATGCTTTAGTAAAAGTAACGCTTTAGGAAAATTTATTCTCTAGTATAATTTATGCTTTAGGAAAATTTACGCTGTGTAATAATTTATCCTGTAGTAAAAATTTAGGTATTGATAAATTTTAGGCTGCTGTAAAATTTAGGCTTAAGGATAATTTGAGCTTCAGTAAAATGCATAAAGAGCTCAGCAGTTTCCCATTAACTGCCTCATGTTAGCAAGTAGAGAAAGTTTTGTGCTCAAACACAACGCAAAATAAGCTGCACAACCGCGAAGACAACATGCCAGCTTGCCCTCCGCCCGAGAACGACGGAAGAACATGCCATCTCTTCATATCTTTGCTCTCGTATACAAATCTACACAATGTAGAAAATTTCAGGCGGTCGTAACTTGGGACGAAGACTTCCTGTCTCGTGAAGAATGATCTCTGCTGCGGCAGCGGGGCTGTCGCAGCTCTCTTATTTTCCCTCAAGAGACGCCGCAGCGCTTTCAGGTTTCTTGTATTTCTGTGCGTGCTTTTGGCGTCCCAAAACTAAACTAGCATCAATTTGACTAGCTTGCATTCAAAATACAGTAATTGTTGATCTTTTGCTTTCGTACATCTGTAGATAACAAAACCACAAAGAAATCAAGCTACGATGATTTTTGATCTCATACATTGGTTGATCTGTAGATAACTAAAACTTCAATACGTCTCAGTCGATTATTCATTTTCAAGAAAAGCACAAAAGTTTTTCGTCGGAAATTCTTGATGAGACAGTTCGCACATCTATAGACCACCAAAAAATAAGAAATTATTGTCAATAAATAATTTTACGCATTGGGGCCAGAATTTTGCGAACTCAAACTGTTTCATTTGAATTCACTTCGTGTCCCATTCCTAGAGAAGTTCAGACATGAACACTGCAACTTCGTTCATTCACTTTCGAGTTTTAAAAATGATGTATATTTTCAGTCCGTTGCTAAAGCTATGGAAGAAAACTAGCACCCATAAAATAACGCTGTGATCTATTACGACATTACAGCTCGGAATAAAACCCAAGTACGACAATTACTGCACTGCTAACTGTGCCGTCCTGTGTACCGCCCCCCTCCCACCTACACACACAACACACGCGGGTAGTGGAATACTCGGAGTTTCTGGCGTGAGTTCTCGTTTTGGCCGTTAACTGATTTCTCCGACCCCTCAAAGGGATTCAAATATTCTTTCTTTGGGAATTAGCGCTCCCTAAGGGAAGATGTGAAGTCCCCAGCTGAAGAATAGGTTTACCTCTCATTGAAGTAGAGTAGGATTTTTGTTTTGGTACAAATGATTTTACATTTTTTGTTCACTGCCGTACTTTTTTCAGCGCCTAATACTTTATTCCTTACTTTTCATCTTGTTTCGAAAACTTCTTTTAATTTTGCTGTTTTTATTTCTTTACTAAACCATACTTCTTTACTAAATGGTAGCTTCCTCTCTTGTAAACACCTTTTTTGGGTTTAAGAAGGCTTACACAAACTCGAAACTTAATCTAATCTTATCGATTTCATTGAACTGATAAGCACAAAATCGTACCCCACACCTCATTTCACTAATGACATTGCCTCACGCGTTGGAGAGGGCCACAGTTCACATTGCCTCTCGCGTTAGAGAGGGCCACAGTTCACATTGCCTCTCGCGTTAGAGAGGGCCACAGTTCAC
>JACJUY010007024.1:0-18292 GCA_014220935.1 Platorchestia sp. MABIK
GAAATCACGCGTCAGATGCGAGTTGTCTATATAACCGGTGGCCCAACCCCCTCAAAAAATAAAAAAATTTCCATTTATTCAAAAATGTTTCCAATTGCTTGAGCTATGCCACCAGGTTACTCAACTGTCATAAAGTTAAGAGGTATTCCTTTTAATACCAATGAAGAAATTTCCATCACAATCACTCGTATTGTTGCTCACTACTGGGAAGCGTTCCCTCTACTATAAAATGAGCTCATGAATTTATTTTTTAGACGAATCACGCGCATTTCCACAAGAAAATTCCTTTATTTTTACGTTGAAACAAATGCACAACTATTTTTGAAATTGGCTTCTATTATTATCCTGGGGCACGGATTCGTTGCAATACGTTTCAAGATCAAGACCAAATTCAGGCAATCGTACGGTTCGTCACGTTCAAATATGATGGTTGTTGCGGTGCAACTGCATCGCCCAGTGATGCCGTCTAATGGGAGTTTGTGACAAGGATTGGCGGATCCTGAGTAGTTTATTGGACAAGTCTAGTAGACAGGTGCTGAACTCTCTTTTTGTGTGAGTATTGAGGAGGGAATTGTGGGCCGTTACAAAGGCCCCGACACTGTCGGCCCTCAATTTCAAGTTCATCTCGTTTTTGTTAACTTTTCTATCCCATCTTCAAACTTCTGCTGACATAAGCAGTTACTGCCAAGAATTTTCTTTCGATAAACTCTAATTTACGTGAATCATTTTCACAAAAAAAAAGATCCAAAGTTCGCCTCCGTGGCTATGCCTCATGTGCGGCATAATAACAGACCTGTTAAGTATAAGAAGTCAATGTTCAGCATATTTCTAGCTTAATGCTCATGAAACTTTGTAAATATTGTAATATATCAGGAATTATAATCGCCTTTCTAATTTTAAATAAAGTGGGAGTTTTAAATGTTTTTTAGCTTCTCGTTACCAGTTGGGAACTACTATGAATTAAGTGATCAAAATTGTTTTATTTTACATCTATACTTAAATAGTATTTGGATCATTTTTAGATTGCCTTCTTGGAATGTAAATAAATGTTTTCTCTGAAATACATGTTAGTTATTTCAATCAATTTATCAAAGGTATGATTTTAATTGATTGCTATTTCCAGCCACTTCTTGAAAAATAAATGGCATTCTCATAATTCAACTCAGATCCTGCTATAAAAATGACCCTAAAAATTCTGCTTGAAGGTTTAGAGTTGAACAGATAGGCTATTTAAGATAGAATTTTTACTAATGAGACAAAACTTGACGATTGGTTTATTGAAAGAGCCTACATAAAGCCTGAAGGTTTGTAAGTTTTTATTTTCAAGTAAGGCTTGAACATTACTCTTATTACCTATTAGTGCAGTAAGTACTAATAAATATGACATACATGGACAATTTAGTAATTAACTCTAGTCCTGCTAAGCTGATATACTGTAGATGCATTGCTGACATTTTTCTTGAAGTGCATTAAGTATGATATTCAGTTGAACTATGAAATAGTTTTATACTTATCAGTGAAAATTTATAATAGATTTCTTTGCTGAAAAAAATATTTTAATATGAAGGAACTATCTTTGAAATGTAACTTATTTTATAAATACTTTACTGGTCACATCAGAATAAAATTATCTCATTCCAGAGTTCTGTTCTTGTTTGCTGTCTGTCTGTATTTCATTTTTGAATTGCTCAAAATTTCTGTATTTTGTTGTCTATTTAGTTTAGGTTAGGTTGAATAAAAGATTACCTCTAAAATTAATTTGATCAATCCACTATGTTGTAGGTTTATGGTCTGCACCTAGCCTAATAATTCAATTTGGTAAGTTTCTAGGTAAACATAATTGTTCAAGCTAATCTGAAAATAAATTACAGTATCTGCCTGATCAAATCAGTTATTTTATTTATATTAAATATTAATTATATATAAAAACCTAGAAAATGAAATTACAAAGCACTGAGTGACCCACCTTTGTATATCTAATGTTTTTTCATGCAAGTACCTACTGAAGTTTAATTTGATACTAATAAATTTATTTCTATCATATGCTTTTTGTTCTTAAATACACAATAATTAATAAATATTTTTCTACTTTGTTTCTATGTTTCTTTAACATTTCAGAGAAAGAGTACCTTCATATTTCCTCTTTGAATTATGAGAAAAAGGTGCAACCATGGGAGGATTTGTTTCATACAATGATGAATATGTGTACAAGGTGAGTAGTAGCTTTAAAATGACGCTAGTAATTAATGTGATTGTTTTTGTCATGGTTAGCCAACTGTATACTTCTTTATTCCACTGTGTTGATTAAAATATTTTAATGTTGATGGATTCAGTAGACTGTTGGTACAAATTTGCTGCCTGAAGTCAGTTTATTATGATAGGCATTTTCTGGGATAGTTTAAAAGAATATTTTTTAGCACAATGTTGAAAAATATACAGGTTTAAACATGCACAGCATGAAACCTAAAATATTATGCACTTGGATCTTT
Organism: Platorchestia sp. MABIK; assembly: GCA_014220935.1. Taxonomy (NCBI): domain Eukaryota; kingdom Metazoa; phylum Arthropoda; class Malacostraca; order Amphipoda; family Talitridae; genus Platorchestia; species Platorchestia sp. MABIK. The sequence continues at coordinate 2,490 of JACJUY010007024.1, forward strand.
AGACCTAAGTGATGCTTTTGTGTGACTTCTTTCATAAACTTCAATTTTAAATATTGTAGATTCTTATTTTCTTCTTTATAAATATATTTTTGTATACCCAGTTTGCAATTGAGTCTATGCTATAGATTCTTGAAAGACTCTCTGATATAATGAATGATGCTAAACTTCTGTTATTACTCACAAAACTGCTAGTTAATATGTTTGATGTGATAGAAATAACTTACAAATGATTTATGTAGCTTCAAATGAAAGTTTGCTCATTCCTCAAATTTTTATATTTATTTTGCACTATTTAAATGTACATTTCACTGTGCATTTGGGCTGTAATTGTGAATCTAACTGACAGTTTTGTTCTCTTCAGCACACCAAATGCTACCACTGTGCTGGTTTCTACGGCCCATGCTTTGGGGAGCCGCTGTGTGCAACCTGCCACGAGTTTCTTTGCCCTGCAGATCCCTTCACTCGGGAGCGGCCGCTGCAGCTGTGTGATGTGAGCTCTTCTGCTTTATCCTTGGTTTGATTTAACAAACCAAGATTTGATCTGTTAAATCAGATGATTTAACAGAAATCTCACTTTACAAGTGTAGCCAATTTGCTGTTTTGTGAAAAGGTTGATGTGGTCCCAAATGTCATACATGTATGTTCTTATTAATAATTGAATGTCCAGCTTGCAAAGAATGTGACCAAACTGCTCATTTATTTTTCATCTTGATTGATGTCAGCATTTTGAATGCATTTGATGTCTTTTGGTGTATAATTCAATAAAAATATGCTTCTTGGATGTTCATTACGTATGTTCCATCTTCATTTTTGAGTTAATATTATTCTGAAACATGCCTACAGTAGTTTCCTGTGGTAATCACAAGCAGCGTCATTTTCCCTCTGTTCATTGTCACCAAGTACGGATTTGGAAGGACATTCTCATTGTTCAGCTCTGGCATATCTTGGATACATTTTTTTGCTTTGGGCTAAGATTTATTTTATCTTAGTATGATATTTTATTTTGGAAAATTGGTTTATTTTTTTTCACTAGATTAATTTTTTTTCAATCTTTTTGGTTTGCTGCTTTGTTTTGTCACCATATTTAGGATAAATTATTTCCCAAGTTCTTCATTTGAATTTTGTCACTTACCCTAGAACTCCCAGGAGAAAAAAGTTTGAGGGCCTGACCTGAGAGTTTGGTTTAGGTAGGCCTTTTTGTGGAAATAAAATGTTTTTGTTATGTGATGGACCATCTTTTTTCCGGTTCACCGCTGTCTTGTTTTTCAGCACCTACTACTTTCTTCTTCAACTTTGATCTTGTTTCATAATCTTCTTTCTCAACTTACTGTTTCTATGCCCTTTCTACGTAGATTCCACATTCCCTCAACTCCATACTAAATGGTGCCTTCCTCCTTCAGATTGCATTTTTTGCAGATACAGCAGGCTTAAACTAACTAATAATCTAATCTTTGTTACCTACCCATCAAATTTCAGTTTTTATTTGTGTTTGACTATAAATGTATCATTAATTTCAATTTGTTCTCTTTTCATCATTAATTCTCAGTCTTACAGTGTTTATTACGTACATTCTTCAAATGTGATAGACATGTCATAAAGATTTTTAATGCTATTGCTATTCTCATTTGGTCTTCATGGTTTCTTTCTAATATAGTGAAACAGTCATCATCCAAAAAAGCTTCTGCCCATGCAAAAAATTTACCTCATATTAAATTCTCCTACACTATGTTGGGATTATATTTCTTTGATTCATAAGACTGGTTATTGTTTTTGTGCAGCAAAAAGCTGACGAGTGTGACTCGGGAAATGAAGAACCTCGAGACAGTCAGCAGGAGTGTGGTGTACAGCCTCGAGTAGTGCGATTGGACGGGGATCGTGTCCTCTATCAATATCCCACAGCATCTCCAAACAGCCCAACATCTCCATGCAACCAGTTTCAGGGCAGCTACCCTGCCCGTGCTTCAGATTGCTTTCCGTCTAGCAATTACTCAGGAGACCAATTCTCAGTAGCTTATAGTCCTGCTCCTGCTACAAGCTATGCTTCTGGACAACCTAGTCAGTCTGATTACGCTAACTGTTCTTCAGGAGCGTCGTCTGGCAATGCTACAGCCTGTGGCAATAGTGCCACTGCTACTGCAGGAACAGCTGCTATACAACCTCTCTCGGCTGCCACGACTGGTAGCAGCAGAAGTGCTTCATACTACCTCACACCTTGTGATTCTGCACCAAGTAGTAGCAGTAGTTTTCAGCCTGAAGAAGCATCCTCGTGCTTCACTGTTCATAGAGAAAATGACTCTGTTGACGATTCATCCTCTTCTGATTCAGATGATGAAAATGCCAAGCGACTTTTCTACATGGTGACCAGTAAAGTTAAAGCTCTCTGTTCTGTGCCTGGGGCTGACCGTTATTCTAAGCTCCGAGAGCTGGAAAAGTCATTCTCGTCAATATTAGGAAAGTCATTTGAAGAAGATATTCAGAAAAGTAATACAATGTATCTTGACGAAGTTCTTCGTGATAACGAGACTGAAAACGACTCGATGGCGGCGTCACAGCGTCGTCTGATAATTGAGCAGCTCACTGCCAACAGGTCAGACGAGGCCGACTACCAGGACCCCATTGAAGAGATGGTCAATGAGTTAGCCTCTTGTGATCCGCCCAAGCTCTGCTACAAACCTAATGGCAAAGTCAGGACACTTCGGAGAAAGAAAAAATGCTCCAAGCGCATAAAGTACTTGTCAGTTTCGGCAGCCAAGTCGTGGCAAGGTAGTAGCAGTAGTGCCAGTAACAACAACAACAATAACAATAATAACAATAACGCATATGCTGGAGATGTGAGCAACAACTCGTGTCGCTGCAGTGCCACACAGAGCAGCTGTGTGTTGCAAGAGCGACTCTGTCTCCTCACCAACCATCAGCGGTACACCGAGAGTGAACCGTCGCCTTTGGTTAACAGGATTCCCCCTGAAGGTGAGCTGTTTGGTATTCCTTTCCTGTTTGAAATGGGGAGTTGGAGCTTGACTTTACTAAAATCTTGATTGCTAGTCCACAACAGGAAGGATGTTTCAAATCAATGTCTTGCCAATGGAAGGTATAAAAACTGGACACGTATTTAGTGATGCTCTCACTTACTAAATGTTCATCCTGTAGTCTGGCAACATTTGATGAGTCAACAAGATGAGTTATTTGATTTGATGAGAAAATGTTAGGTTCGTAGTGGAAAGTTAAGTTGGCCTTTTTTTAAAAAGAATACTTTTATCATGGGCTACCTTTTTCGGTTCCCTGCTGTCCTGTTTTTTACCACCTATTACTTTGTTCTTCAACTTTTATCTCGTTTCATAAAGTTCCTTCTCAACTTACTGTTTCTATGCACTGGGGTTCTTGGGTGGGAACACATCTTTTGCATAGATTCCACACTATGATTTTTGCATAGAAACACTTTTGTTGTGGTTAGGCAGGGTTAAACTGACTTAAAATCTAATCTTCCGCCCGATTAATTCCTCGCTTGCATTTGGCTAATCTACCTCTACATTGGGGTTATACTCACCATCATCTCAACCACAATGCTCGTGATTTCTGCCCTCTGTAAAAACGGCGTTTTCCCCAGTTTGGCTGCTGGTGTTTCGCAAGATGGACGACGTGTCGCTGTGGCAAGCCTCACGCGTGTGCACGTCGTGGAGTGAGATGATCTTCCGGAACTGGGGGCATGACAGCTGGCGCCGCTTCACTCTGCTGCGCTGGCGGCTCTTCAGGCCGCTCTACACCCCCAAGCACTGGCACGCTACCTACACCAGCTTGTGAGGCACTGGTTTTATGAATCAGTCAACTCACACGAGTTGTAAAGTGCTGCTAGTTATTCTTACTAGGCAGTTTTCTTAGTGTTAACTTCAGTTGGAGTTTTTTTACATCGGTTCAGGAGCTATACCGGCTTGTGAGGTTAATGCATCAGCTTGGGAGTTTAACTAGTTCAGGTGATATGTTGGTGTTTGGAAAATTCGGAATTTGTATTAAGTCGAGAGTTTTACCTCCTTATGGATGCTATGCCAGTTTGTCGGTTATACTTATTTCAGGTTCAATAACTTTTGAGGTTTATTTGCTTTTTGCGCCTGTGTGTGAGCTGTTGTATCAATTAGCATTTGACTTATACGAGGCTGTGCATTTCACTGCAGTAGATTTTATCTCAGTAGCACGAAGGCAACGAAAACATCATAGATCACATCAATGCTTTTTATCTGCGGACGACGCCAGGGCCCGTCCCCCAAAATCTTTAGGCTTCCAATTTTGTTTTGTCCGACAGAATCTTCACACTGTGGAGATCATCAAAGTGTTTTTTTCTAAGTATATGATCTTCTCCTTGGTATACATTAAGCCTCGTGAAGGAATTTAGAAACGATAGTTTACTCACTAGAATCTATTTTTGTTCAGACACTTGACAGTTTTTTCTTGCTATTGAGGTATTTTTATGTTATCATGGCTTTTACGTATGCAGTGTAACTGAAAACACAGCATTTTCTACACATTAGTCGAAGTTTGCGACAGTGAAATAAAGTAATTTTTCAACCAGTTCATGGATGAAACAATCTAATAAAGTGTACTACAAGCTACAAGGTAACAAATCAGCTGTGCTTAAATGTTGATGCTTAAATTAGTTGCCGTATCATTAAATATCAACTTATAATTTGCTCTGCAGAGCTTGAACATTGATGTATTTATATGCTGACAAATCACCAAACATGGGCGCATTAGTTCGTTGCTGTAGCGTGTGACTCTCCCACAGAATGGAAGCGTCGCCCTGCAAGAGCTGCCAGAGCGCCCTGTTTGAGCCGGTGGGCGCGTCGCTGCTGGCAGAGCAGAGGAGCTGGCGTATGACGAGGCTGCGCACGGAGCTCAGGAGTGAGTGGGGCTAGAGGCGCATGTCTTATTTAGCTTTGTGGTGTGACAAGGATATAAAATGAAGGCTGTGTTGTTGTTTTTGAAGGCTGTGTTGTTTTTCAGCTGTGTTGTTTTTTCAGCTGTGTTGTTTTTTCAGCTGTGTTGTTTTTTCAGCTGTGTTGTTTTTTCAGCTGCGTTGTTTTTTCAGCTGTGCTATTTTTTAGCACCTGTGTTGTTTTTTGCAGCTGTGTTGTTTTTTTCAGCCGTGTTTTTGCAGCGTTGATTTTTAGCATCTGTGTTAATTTTTTCAGCTGTGACTAAGGGTGACCTCCTAGGGACTTAGGGTGATGATTGTGGCCTGCTGTCGGCTACCCTCCCATAGGGAGGAGAGGCCTGGTATATGTATGTATGTGTTGATTTTTAGCATCTGGGTTGATTTTTAGCACCTGTGCTGATTTTTAGCACCTGTGCTGATTTTTAGCACCTGTGCTGATTTTTAGCACCTGTGCTGATTTTTAGCACCTGTGTTTTTTTTCAGCTGTGTTGTTTTACTTGCAGACCTGCTGTCCGACTCCCCGGAAGGCATCGAGGCGACGCCCCTGGACACACAAGCGCTGCACTGGCAGGCGAGCATCAGGGGGCCAGACGACAGCCCCTACCAGGGCGGCACTTTCTTCCTGCACATCCTCATCCCGCCCAGGTGTTGTGGACGCGTCTCGTTCTCTTGCACACCATTGCGTGTTGGACACCATTCTCATTCTCTGGCACACGCTTGCATGTTATCTCTCACCTTTCGCGCCAAATGTCTTACTACACTGTATGATGCCATGTTATAAAACTATTCTACGCAGTCAAAAGCTTGGTTGCCTCCATCCTCAGATTTTTGGAGAATTTGTGTTAAATTGAAAATAATATAGGTTTGAATTAAAATCATCTTTGGCTCTGACTCATTTGATTCTATCAAAAACAGTACCCATGTTAGGTTCTTTCTGAGTTTTATCTTCCGTCGTTTGCGTTATGGTTGTTTATTTCAATTTTGAAGACGTTTTTGGGCTTCTGCTATAGAAAAAATAGTCCTAGTGTTTCATTGGCTTTATACATGAATATTCTATCATGTAAGTAGAAGTTGAATTTTGAGTATTTCTTTAATAAATGTAGATAAACCTACCCTCATATGCGTTGCCATTTGAGAATTCGTTTTATTTAACACGTAGCCTATCCACGCACTATTGCTTGTCTTCTATAGCTAGTATGGTAAAACGTTCTTGCTTTAAGGGTTGGTGCTGGCATCAATCGTTTATCGTATGACTTATATGCAAGATTGTAGTTTTATTTTTTACTCACTTTTGTTTTATTCTGCGTCTATGAGCCGTGCACTCGCTTGAAACACAAAGCTGCAGCGTGCACCACTTCAATAGCATCCTAACTGCAGCTCTGCCCTCAGGTACCCCTTAGGGCCTCCCGTTGTGAGGTTTCTGACCAAAATTTTCCACCCGAACGTGTCGTGCCACGGCGACATCGGCATCGACTCCATTCAGCACAACTGGTCGCTGGCTCTCACCATCTCCAAAGTGCTTATCTCCATACAGTCTCTCCTCACCGACCCCTACACCAAGGTGACCTAGTTTTTCTCTCATAATTCCCAAATATGGCGTGAAAATTTACTGCTGAAAATATAATTGGTATGCTTATGAGAATGAATTTAATCAGTTAATGCTTAGATTTACTGGGTCTTTTATTCAACATATAGCATTTCTGCGTGGCTTTTCTTTCATAAGCACATCCCTACTTCATTCTTGTGAGGTTCTCGGTATATTCTTCTCAAGTTTGGTCAGAGCTGAATAACAGTGATGTAAATGGGTGTCTCGTGTGCTGCCAGCTGTTGGCTAACTTGTAGTTGGTGTTGCTGGCGTCTGAACACCAGCTCTCTTGTTAAGTCTTGCGCTCGCTCTCATTTTTTTAGATTTGTCAGTACATCTGCAAAATTTAATCCTATATGGTAGTTGTAGGAAATTTTCCTTTGATAGTTGGAGCTGTACTCCTGCAAGTTTGGATTTCATTTGAAAGAATGGAAAATAACTAAAAGCATTGAAGTACTGTAGGCAAGCGATGATTTACAATGACGGTAGTTTTGTGTACGCTGAAGTTTGGGGCTATTACATCTCATATAAACACTCAATTGTGTCCATCCAAATCATTTTAAGAGAATAGATCATTCCTTCCGTAGGTAATGCCTCATCAGATAGCGTCAATATAACCTAAAAAACGGCGATCTTGGCTCTAATTTTTCTAATAATGCGAAGAAAACTATTAAATCATTGAACCAAACTCAGCATAACGGCCGCGTTAAGAGATATTGCATCAAGATGAATGCATCGTTGCTTGTGCACGAAAATTGATGATTGAAAATGTGGTTAGTTGGTGCCTGAGCGATTGGTGTCTGACGGCACGGGACTTGGGAACAACCCAAGTCACTTGGATCATTTCTGTTGTCATTTCTTATTGTATTTTGTTATGTATATAGGATTCGGAAATGGGTTCCAACGTGTGACCTATAACTTGGGAGCGCGCTTTTTTAATTCGACATCGAAAGTATCGGTGCTGACAAAGCTCAATTTATGTGCAACGTTAAAGGGAGCAGTGATGTGAGAGGTGCTCTCTGGTAGTTAGTTTTTGCTCTTAAAGGAAAGTTTTGCGTTCATGGTTTTGTGAGTTTCTGATAAAAAGGAAGTGTGTAATTATTTAGATCCTAGTTTATACCATAAAGATCCGTTGCTTTGCTGTGAGATATCTTGAGTTTCCTATGACACATTCAAAAGAACTTATGTAAGAACTCATGGTAGATATTTGTGTGAGCATCCAATTGGCGTATGCCTCCTTTTTTCTTCTTTCAGGGAATCAACCCACGTATAATATCAGAGACTTCTTTCTCATACACAACCGCCTTCTATCCGCCACCACCTCTTTCCCTTTATTTTGCCATTCTATATAATTTCATAATGGGTAGTGTTTCGTGTCACACAAAATCAAAATTCGACGTGGTGTGTCCTATGTTGTCGAGGCGCTAGTGACCTCTGCATACTGCTACCACTACTCATGAGAATGATAGGACAGTCTAAGTCGTCCCCACTCACTCACAATGACCAACTGCGTTTGACTAGAAAGCTCAACAACCTTTGAACTACTACCACTACTCGTGAGAAAAATAAAACAGCCTTAATCGTCCTCACTGATTGTACCACCCACGATCAACTGTGTTTGACTAGGTTAATAATATTAAGTTGCCGTGCAGGTGTGCATGGACCCCCGCGCTGGTGAACTTTACGATTTCGACCGAGCCAAATTTGACGTGATCGCCCGGGAGTGGACGTGGCGCTACGCTATGGTAGACACCCTCCAGCCCAGGCCCAGCGCAGCGGAGCTCATGCTTGTGAGTCCCTCGGTCTGCTCGTTATTGTGCTGCTCTTCTCGTGTGATGTTTGTGTCTGGACATGGCGCGTTTCATTGTTTCTCTGATTAGAATGGCTGCAAATTCTTGAAACCTGATTGAAAAAAAGACTTTTCATGCTTCCTATCTATCCATCTCTTATTGTCTCATTCGTGTTTTATTAATCAGACGTAAATAAATCGTTATATTTATGTTTGGTGTTAATTATAAAATACTAAATATTACGGGAACCTCCTTCACACATGCATTAAGTGGAGAGAAAAAATAACCAAGGCTATCGAGGTAATACACACATCTGGTTTACTTCTGCTATGTCAAAAGGGCGATTGCTTCTTTCTAGTTAGTTGAGTGGACGGTAATTCAAAAATTAATGAAAAAACTGTCCTCAGCCTCTGGCAATGAACTCAGTAAATGTATCGAACTTCTAAATAAATTTTCAGCTGATAATTTATTTAGTTTTAGTAAGTTCTCTTCTTAACAAACTGACTGTCATGTTAATTGCTCACGAGCTCAACGTCCTGTGATTTCTTCTACAAATCAATGGTGAAGAAGGTGATGATAGTTTCTCAGTTCTGTAAACTGCATTGCTTGAATTGTCGCAAAAATATACTTAAATGAGTAATTTGTGCGTTTCAGCCTCCTTTACCTGCTCTATTTTTTAATCAATTTTTTTTCACTCCATTTCCTGTTTATAAGTTTAAATTTCGTGGTTCAACTCGCATGAATTTTTGACGGCAGTGCGCTGCTGCGTCTGACTCGTTCGATGAAAACAGCGTGGAGGACATGAGCTCTCTCTTGCAAGACCCTGGCGACGACGATAACAACGACCAGGAACAAGATAACAATGATCAAGAGCAGGACAACAATGATCAAGAACAGGACAATAACGAACACGAACAAAATGATCCTGGTCAAGATAATGAGCCTGAAAACATAGAACTACAGTTGGAGTAGGTCCATTTGTACGCCATTAAATTCCGAGAGTTTAACGCTGGTCAGGTTAGGTTGGTGAAATATTATTTGTGTTAATACTTATTCAGCACAAGTACCTTCAGTCAAGCGAGGTGGCTCCCAACCCTTGACATCTGAAATGTACAGTGTTGCTCTACCCTTTACTTCTATGAAGCACGCTGTCGCACAATATTTTACTTTGAAATTACATTCCTCTTATTTAAAGTTTCCGACTCTTGTTACCATGATGCGTGGGTAGCTATACTTTATAAAAAGTTATTTTAAAACATGGCTAGTGTAATTTAGAAAATTCAAGTGCGAAAGGTTCCTAGGCACAGCGTGGAGCGTTATTGGCCTACGTTGTTGTATACTCATAATTTGTCTCATTGAACTTCCAATGTAGGCCCTTGGTGTACTTTCATGGTGATGACGATAGCAAATCTCTTCAAAATACAGGTTATGCTAAAATTTTCTCCATAGCAATTAAGTCCCAGCACCACGGTGTGAAACAACAGTATTTGGTAAAGTGCCACTGTACTTCTGTTTCACGGTATCTGTGTATTTTGTTTCCAGTTCAGAATGCCCAGTCAACTGAAAATGTATGGTCCGACATTCGCGTAGTGTGACGACGCTAAGTGAGTAATGAGGTCTAGAATACTCACTGAAGATGCACTGTTTGAACTCCCTATATCATCATGTATTTGTGTCGGAAGTTTCAGAATTCAGGTTCAATTCTTGTTGCTACAGTGGTAAAGATTTTAAAGCAAGTGTGAGCATTGTACAATAAATAAAGAAGTTGACACTTTACTTTTTTGAATAATTCTGTTCACCCCTTCAAGTTAAATTTGATTTATATATGATCGTCCTGTCAAAATATATGCGATTAGGTAAGACAAATTTTATACCGAGGGCACAAATCGCGTCGGAGATGAAAGACGTCAAATATGTTTACACAATAACGCGCAAAAAGATCTGTACTATCTCCTCAATTTTCCATAATCCTCATTCTCGCTCCAGAATTTGTTCATTCTCTCTAAAGAGTTGAACTATCTACCATCCTCATTTCTTCCGCCGCTCTTTCTTTTCACGATGGGAAATCTATTTTTTATCGTCTTTTAGTTTCTCATTCTTTTTACAAGAAAGGAAATTATTTTATCGGTTTTCTTTTGACCTCATTTCTCGCTTATTATAATAGTTTAAAACTCAATGGCCACAACAAAGGCGATCTCATGGGAGTGAAGAGAAGAGACCGTACAGTATGGACAGTAGAAACTAGAAATCTATGCATGAGTTGTGTTCCCACACGCAAATGCGGGCGCATAGAAACAGCAGGTAATGAGAGAAGGAATAGAAGTTGAAGCGAGGAAAGCAGAAAGAATCACAGGGGGCACGAAAGATGGAAGTCCCGAGGCATATATGTAGCTGAGGCAACTTCACGGTATCTTCTCCAGAGGCGCCAGTCCTCATAGCAAAGGATAGACGAACCTAACTAACCTATCGTATCGTTATGTTGCCTATCGCATGCCTCCTGAGGTAAGCGCGTTCTCACTTAATCTGATTTTACCCTTTCTTACCAAGCTATTCAAAAGTCGACGTGTCACTGGAAGTCTCCACACTTGCGTAAGCTGAGAACACCAGCTCCCTTGTTAAGCCTTGTGCTCTCATTCTTTTTAGATCTGTCGGTACATCTGCAAAATTCAATCTTATGTGGCAGTTCTAGGAATGCCTTCTTTGAAGGTTCGAGCTGTACTCCACAATTTTTGTTTACATTTGGAAAAATGATGAATAACTTTTAAGTATGGAAATCCTGTGAATTCTTTATAATAATTTTTTAGTGTTATTTTTATTTATCTACAAAATAAAATATTCGTTAACCAACTAACTTTTATTGACCAACATCAGGAAGGAATTAAAGATACGCACACTTGGAGAAAATACAGCCAAACACTGAGCTTTTTCAAATATTGTAGCGCTGCAAGTCGCGGTTCATCTGTGCTCAAGTAAGTACGACATCTCTTCACCCTCTCGTGTGCTTCTGTTTAGCTTGGCAAAGATTCTTCATTTTATGACGGATACATTTTGTGTATAGGCTGGGATGAAATTGTCCTGTCAGACTGTTCTTATTGTGTAGTAAGTTATGAGCTTTCGGCAGGTGCTTCTTTAGAGATGGGAACCTGGAGGTCCCAATCACAAATTTTAACTTTCCGCGACCGAGAGATGATGACCTCGACATCACCTACGACCCTCCTATTCCTCCAGTTAATTATTTACTCTTAGTGGATTAAACGCATCTTAATTGGATTTAAAACACAATTCTCATTTCTTAACATCCATATCTTTGAATGGTACAGAAACTATTTTAATAGGTAAAAGAAGATCGAGGGAAAAACAAAACGGTTTTCCTTAGTTTACCTTATGATTAAAAGCTTTTTAAATTCTGCTCCCGAAAGGCAGACAGAGAACATTGATAACAACCCCTTGAGGGACATCGTCCATTCACATTGACACATGGGCTTAGCGATTTTGCGATGGTAACTAATGTTGCTGTAAGTATGTGAGTTGAAATAATATGATGTACATTCATATTGATGGTCTGTATGCACTAATGCTATTTATTCGTAATCGAACATCTCATAATTATGCACCATTAGGGGATTATCATCGTCTAATTTAGTAGATGTGTGCTGGTAGAGTTGAGAGACACAAATTATGGACAGAACATGTGAAGTTGAGCGAGCAACGAAAACGTAAATAATTAAAAAATTGCTGTTAGTAAAATCGCACCTCGTTCTACGCTTGAGGCTTCGCACTAATTTTTATTTTCAAAAAGATTTCAGACATCGATGTATGAGCTTATCGACAACGGTTTACTATAGTGAATGTATAAATCTAGAGACTCAAGAATTGATAAAAAATACAACGTTTAGACTTGAAAGGAAAATGAAGGGCACAGTGTCAGCTATAATGCAATATCTCTTGTGTATCCTCACTTCAATTACTTGCGTAATTTAGGTTTATTTCTATTTTTATTTATATATCTACTGTGTGTAGCTCTCTCAATAATTCATATCTATTTGAATGGTATCCATTCCATTCAAATGATGATAAAAAGCCTGGCATTCACTCACATTTGCTTACAACCCAAAAAACATTGCGGTAATAAAAATTGAATCAATTGCTGAAGATAATGCAACGTTCTGCGAGGAAAAGGTTATAACAAATAGTTTCAAAGCTTATTAGGTAATAGAAAAATGATAATACACGGTTGTTCGCTTGGTTGGTTCGTCCGTCTCTCTGTCACGCTCTTAAGGATGCTCAACGACCAGTGCACCAGTACAAAAATATTTTTTTCGCGGGTTCTATAAGGATGGTGGATATATTCATTTGTCATCCAGGTCTGGATGATTTATTTTAGGAAAATATTGAATCCCGTCATTTCTGACGGGCCGTGCACACTAGTATAATATGATCACCTACAAGCCAGCTTTGGGAGATTGTTCCAGACGACTGTTCCGAGAGACTTTTATAAACGGCTGTTCTATTGTTTTGGGCGGCTGAGACTATGTTTAGAGATTATTTTGAATGACCCCACTGGAAGATTTTATTACCGGTCGGATTTGATGGACTGTTCTGAGACCTTTTTGGGGGACTTTTTCGCGTAATTTTTCACAAAAACTGTTCAAAGTGATTCTTCTTTAAGACAGTTCCGAAAGACTGTGCTATGGACTGCTTTTAGAAACTGTTTTCGGTGACTGGTTGAGGAATCTGTTCCAGAAGAATTTTTGGGAGTTTATTCTGAAGGACAGTTTTTGGAAAGTTCTTCCGGAGGTAGTTGATTACGAAATTGTCCAATTCAGATAAATAAGAGTTTAGTATGGGTGTACTGGTGAGTTGTGGTGAATATGTTGATGTTCGTGGGTAGGAGAAAGTGAGTGAGTAAGTTCATGTGGGTGAGTGGCGAGAGGTGGGTGTTAGTGTGGGATGGAGGATGGGTGAGTGGGGATAAAGTAGGCATATGGTAGATTTTGGGTGAGGGAGTTGTGAAGTTATAAAAAATTCTTGAGCTCTGACCGTCTCGGTACTGGAAACAGATTTATTTTTCTTGCTCGCAGTCGGTTTCCATTTAAGGCACTCTGATGCTTTGTCGCATTCGATTCCCATCAAAACAGTTTCTTCACAAAATGAAGAACATCCATCATGCAGAAAGCGCCTACTATGCAATTTTTTGACGGGAAATTCAATTAAACGACTTTTTTGGAATAACGTACTTGAATGATTCTTAGCGCCCAACGTCACTGGATATGGTCACCGTGGCCGAGTTGTTAAGAACGTGCTCTTCACGGGAAGATGTCGGCAGTTCGAATCCCGGCAGTGCCGCCCGGTGATTTCTCCCCGTTGGGAAAAGGAAGAACTCAGCCACAATTCCCCACTCTACCCATGCGTCCGAAATGGGTACTGGCTTGACTGGAGGTAAATTTCATTGCGTCCTGGTGCTAGTAATAAGGCATTTAAAAAACAATGTACAAGATGATTTGTATCAGGCTTGATTGATTGGAATAAGGCATTCTTTATATGTGTGTCTAATTTTTATACGTCATGGTTTTCTAGAAAGAATAAATGACTGGCTTCAACAGCAGGCTGTCTATTTAAGCCCAGTGAGCTTCTCTCAAATTTGCAATCAAGTAATTTGATTGAATACATATGTCAGCTGACAGAAATGTGGTCTGATTTTCAGCGATTTAAAATTGTTGTGGTGGTACAGCTGGCGATGAATTTTTTTATGTCGGTTTGGCTACCCTGCATTAAATTTTTCTGAAACTAAATTTTGAATTTTCAGCCTTTTCGTTAAAAATATGAAAGTACACAGCATCTAGCAACCCAGCAAGGTTTTAAGATGCTCTGAAACTTGCCATCCTGCGTTTAATAATAGATTTTTCTTGTCAAAAAATTTTCTTTGAATCGATTAAATTCAGGAATGCTTGCGAAATTTATCCATTAGAGTGAAAAACATTGTCATCTTCTAAATAGTCTACCATAGAGGCTGAAAAAAACAGCTGTCGTCTCAAGCATCAAAATTTTCTAAGTTGGTGTTCAGCTCAAATAATTTAGATTCTTTGAGCTTAACGCCAAGCATGAACAAGCGCTCTTTGTTGAATAATATCACCAATGCTGTTTTGTAAATTATACGTTGTTTATTTCGAATTCTTCAGATGGTTCTTGAACATCGACGGTGCACATTTCTCAGTCCAGAAGAGGTTGCCAAGTATCATTTTGCACACAAACGAGCTGTAAATGAGAAAGAAGAGCGTTTACGTACCCACATTTGCTTCGTCTCCCCAGTGCACAGCACCATTGCCGTGAAATGGCCGAACTTTGTATTTCTGAGCAGTGAAGGTATTGAATTGGTTACTTCGTGGCTGGAGTAGACGCTGGATTTTAGCTAATTTTAGTTTTAATTTTACTTTTTCAACTAGATTCGTGTATCGAAGTTGATCAGCTTCAAAGGGCGCTATTGGAGAAAGACTCCCTTCGACTCGAGTTCAGAGTTGTACCTTCATTATGAAGTTGCATAATTATCGTGCAAGTCGTACGGTAGTTGGATTTGTTAAATCCAACGTCTTTAATAACTCAAAATTTAAGAAAAGGAATAGATACTTCACTTTCGATGGGTGGCTAAAGCTAGTCTCGTCAAGACATTCCACGTCGTCGTCTATTTTCTTGAGAGATATAGAGAATAAACTCATGAGGCGCTTCTTGCTCAGGAGATCAACTCCAAGTTTGAAAATTGAGTGTGAGATTGAAGCTCTCTGGTCCATGGGTGAAGTGCTAATCCGCACTGAAAACTCTCCCTCCTATTGCATTCTCACTGACATTATTGATACTTTGCAATGCTTCATTAAAATGAAACGCTACGATGCAGATCATTACCAGTACTCTTATGTACCTGAAATATCGACTTTGGTTTTGCGAATGTTGTTCCGATCATCTCATGAGATTCTAAAGCGAATCTCTCCCGCACGAAATATAGTTCCTTACAATTCAGACTTCGTCGAGAAAATAGAATTCTTACATCATTGCTTCTACGAGTTGTGGATGATGTATGGGTCAAACTTTGAAAATGATCCACGAATGCCTAAATGTCACCGGTTGTTTGTTAAGCAACTTTTCAATCGAATAAAAGCTCACTTGCAAACAATGGAGTTCAACTGCCGCGTATTAGAGTTTCAGACAAATCGGCAAAGCAATAGTTTCAGAATGATAGAGCAAATTCCTTCATTGGAAGCTATATTGCGGCCATCTGAAACGGGGGAAAACGATGTGTGCATCATCTGTCTAACCTTCGAACTTACTGCGGCAGCAGACTTTGTTATTCTGCATTGCATGCACACAATGTGCGAAGGCTGCTGGACTCGTTACTCCAAACAGTGAGTATACATGTATTATCCATGATATCTATGTAACTTTGTGTAATTGTGCTTCTTGGTACCTTACAGTTTTCGGCATAAATTTGGGTGCAATGATCTAATGTGATAGT
>JACJUY010007024.1:21310-37416 GCA_014220935.1 Platorchestia sp. MABIK
TACTCTCGCAGCCTCACGTTCCCTGAATTTACTCTCGCAGCCTCACGTTCCCTGAATTTACTCTCGCTTACTCCCTCGTGGCGTAATCATTAGTGTAACTATTAAAACCGAATCCACCCTATCACAAATTTTGTAGGAGGTAATTTCTTCATACCAGTTGCAACAAATCTATTTTTCACCATGCATATTTCAAACGAAAATGCTTGGTTTCTAGATCAGGCTCGTAGTACACGCGCGCAAAGAAGTCTTCTCTAATCATCTTTTGTAAAGCTTCAAAATAATTTACTACATTGATTACTTTTGAAACTGTAAAACATATTTAGCTTTTATGCACATTGCTTTTTCTTCACAGCAACCTCCTGACGTGCCCGACGTGTCGCTGCTTCATCCACTGCACCGTCACCAGCTCAGAGTACCGCCAGTACAAGTGGACCTGCGCAGAGCTGCGCCGGTGTTCTCGGACCCAAGGATCGCGAGAGCTCAGCAATTAATTCATTCGTAACATCAGAGGGAGCGAAATAAATATTCCTTCAATGCGTTCTGTTCCACTAAAATTGGCGTCTGGAGTTGTGAACCCTGTAAAATTTTGGCCTCGTCATTTTGCGTGATTTTAGCGTGCTCTCCTGTGCTTTTAATGCGTGTCCTAATGTAGACAGACACAATGTGCATTTTAGCTGTTTTAAGTACTACTGTTAAAATCATCAATTTACGATGCTTAAAACTGTTCTGTTTTAACTGACAATCCAGTGTGCTTTCGGAATACATTGCTGGGGAAATTTCCATACGAGTCGTAATACCCTTTGCAAGAACTTTTTTAACTCCACCAAATGTGGAGACCCATCAAACTCGCGTAGAAGACAACCTACACGAAGTTCATTTTACCTTCAGGGCAAAGCTTGCCTTAGTGAAGACATTGTTAGGCTTAACTCTTTTCACACTCCACTAAGCTCAGATTAGGAAACGAGTGATGCCATTACCAATGTTCGAAAATGAATGTAGAAAGTACTAACGAAAACGCTATCACATAGTTAGGTTTGCTACCAGATGTGTTTGTATGAGAGCTTGATTATATTTAAACGTGGTGTAATTGGTGCTGCTATTTCATAGCTCTCCCCCACTGGGTGATACAAGTGTTGTGTATGGGAATTAGCACTCTTAGTCGGAATACGCGAGGTCACAAGCTATAGGTAAGGTAGGCCATTTGTTAAAATGGAATAAATCTTTGTTTTGTTACGGACTATCTATCTTCTCTCGGTTCACTGCTGTCCTGTTTTCGCCACCTACCACTTTCTTAATCAACTTTTATCTTGTTTCATAAACTCCTTTCTCAGGTTTTTCTACGCATCTTGTACATAGATTACGCGTCCCCTCAACTCCATCCTAATGGTGCCTTTCTCTTTCCTCTCTTTGGAACGCCTTTGTTGCAGTTATGGAGGCATGAGCAAATATCTAATATTACTACATAACTAGATCTTCACAAAGAGCGCAGGCTCACTTATTTTTATAACTAAATTTTAGCCGGTACACAAAATTCTGCTTTCCATTCTGATTCACTATGAAAATATTTAAGATGAATAGCCAAATAATTCCCAACCCAGTCTGGGTTTCCCAGCTAAGCATGTTTTTTGCTGCCTAAGCGATTAAATAGCTTTCGGCGAAAAGCATGCATGCAAGCGGCGAAAAAGTTAGACCGGGAAGCTTGGTCTTGCTGGAATGAAAGTCAGTCAAGGTTCAAGGCTTATTCCACGTACTTCCATGTAACTAGACTGTCTTCAAATCTGAACCAAAGTGGGAATTAGAATCGTTTCTTTACAGTGAATTAATTTCGCACCTTGCGTTAATTCAGTTCAATTTTAGTTTTTCATATATATACGTTTTGTTCTTGAAGTGTTCATTTTCGAAAGGGGCTCAAGCAATTTCTCTCAAGTGCTGGGTCCAATGGAGAGCTGGTTTGCTTGTCCCAGATTATATCAAATAATTCTGCTTCTTTACGTTTTTTAAAAGAAATATCGAATTTTCATCGCTCTGCTTATTAAATAACACTACCGTATCAAACGCTAAAAGGACATTTTTTTAAATCCATTGCGATAGATAATTTTCAGAACATCGCCCTGTTGACTTCAGATAAAGAAATGATCTAATTTTTATATATGATAAATAATACGGGAAAAAAATTAAGATTTAAAGCAAAGCCAAGAAAACCCCTTTCCATTAGATCCGAACATACGAACATCAAGTTTAGAATGCTTTCTCGCAATTTGATAAGCAAATCGTAAGATTTTGCAATAAAATATTGTTTTCTCAATCTGCGAGGACTTCAAGCCTCAACAAAGACTTTCAAATGATGCGTTGACTGAATAAACTAAGAAGCGGAAACGAACTGAGGTCGAAATTAAATAAATGTGCGCTTCAGAGGTATGATTGCTCGTTAAGAAATTTGAATACTGGGATGGTTAAAAAGTAAGAAATACTGCAATTATGCGTATATGATAAAGCTTTGGCTTCGCGTAAGGTTGAGAAATTTGGGTAGTTCCCTACTCTGAGAATTCCTGTTTTGGAATTCAAGATGGAAGTGGTATAAAAAATGAACAAGACACTTCAATGTGCAAAAAAATGAAGACTTATACTGTTTTAGCTGGTATTTAACCTTAATAGCCCCCAATAACCTCGAATTTTCCCCGATAAGGAATAATCTGAGAAGACGTACGAATTCTAGGTAATCACGAAACTAATTCGGTGAATTTTTAGGTTGGTATGGTTATTTTTGAGTGCAATAATTGTGTAGTATGTCGTAAACATGATGGAGCTCCTCCTCATACCAAATGACGGGTTAAGAACTTTGGTCAGCAAAATATCGGTGCGTCCCCGTCTACGGGAGTTATACAGAGTTTCCACAAAAAAAGCGTATCCACTGACCGAAATATGTATATATGATGCCAAAACCATGCAACAGTAAGTTGTAGGGTTCCGGTATCATATATACGTATATCGGTTAGTGAATACATTCTTTGTTGACACCCTGTTTATGATCGGGCTGCCCACGAGATCCAGCGATGTGAATGTTATTGATTTTGGAATACAATACTGACGAGAGAGTGAGGTTTGCTCTCGTTCTCGACAATATTCAAGATTCCCAAAGTTGTCCTGGGTTAAATGTTGGTAGAAATTGCAAAATACTCCTAACGATTGAGGCAGAGGTAAACATAATTTTGTTCTGTTTTCATTGTACTGAAACACCCAGCACTCACTCGTGTACTGTGATGTCTACCTGCTCATTTATAGTATCTCGTAACGTAAACTAACCTAAAATAATAGGGCCCAAACGGGTCTCAGAATCATGGCGCTCGCTGTTTAACATTCGGAAAACTTGTGAAATCTTAAAAGCTCCAAATGCGTTATTAACTTTGGCAAAATCGCCAAAGCGACAGCTAAATAGTCTATGACCGAAGCTGTAGTTAAATGAGTTTACTATTATTATTATGTATAATATCGTGTGTGAAAAAGTTAGTTTTCTAATAATGAGTGATTTTGATGATCAATATTGCCGTTTAAATTAAGATACGTTCACGTGTTCAAACATTTGCAACAGACGTTAACGTGTTATGTGACACGAATTTTACATATGTCTCGGAAAAACATTTATGCCTCAAAGGTCAGAAATAACTCAAGCAAATAATTTTTGTTCGAATTTTACTCAAGCAGCGCATCTTAAAGAATGATATCATTAACTCAATCATTGCTCATCAATTGTCTTGGGATGACTGTACAATTCTTCAATGCTTCTTGCCTTTCCCCTTTCCCTTGCCTTTGCCTTTGCCAGGCTCAGGGAAAGGCCCGGGGTTCGGGTCTGCGATGGCCCCGATCACCATCATCATGACCACCACGGCAACGATACTCAAGTTCTGCAAAAATCATTAAAATTTTTACAATTTATCTAAAATCAGAAGATCAAGTTCCGCAAAAACTCGTAAAAATATGTACAGGTATATTTGAAATCAGTATGTCCAAAATACGAATTCGATTCAATTGATAAAATAGGCCGATATCTAAAGCACAACGCTGTAATTATCTTTTCGCTCTTTTCGCCCTGGCTGCCAATAGCCTGACCAAGATATCCAACTCTTCTACTAAATCACTAATGATTATAAAACCACTAATGTTTATTATTAAACACAAAATTGAAAAACAAAGACAAAATGAAAATTCTGCCTGTTGAACACTAATTATATTACGAAGTGTGATTGAAAATATTGTTTTCAAGTAATTCCCCAGTTTTAAAACAAGATCTCATACACACTCGTCCACAAGATTAATATAAGTATGGTCATTTTCAGACGCATACCAATAGAAGTAAATAACATTTATATTATGGGACGTACAACATTCAATCAAAAAGAAGGGGTCGTTCAAGAATAAGTTTACTCGAAAATCCACTTCTTTCATCTAGGATAAATGCCACTATTAGCAACGAGCTCTTGGAGTAACTCACGAAGAAGGACGCCATTGTGCAGGAGTTACTCGGAGCGATGTCGTTCGAGTGATACAGGCGGTCGCAGGGCCGCTCCTCATATACCTGACGGAGGCGCTGTAGGAGGCGGCGCTTTGTTCAGTAGCTCACGAGAAAAAAAAAGATGGACTGACTGAGAGCGAGGTTGCGGATTGCAAGGTGAAGTCTTGCGTAAGCGTCGTTACGAGATGTTGCTAGGGTCAAAAATGCGACTTCAGTGCTCGCATTGGAGGATCTGGAGACAATACACGCAACAGCGTCTGGTTGTGACGAGCCTTCTGCTGCTAGGCTTAGAAGTATGTAGATTCAATCCAAATGAGTTAGTGTGTCTGGAAATTCTCAGCAATAAACGCACTCTTAAGATAATTTATTTTAAAGTTCTAGTAGATTCTCCTCAACCGTACCCAATGAAAACTATCATCTGTAGAATAAATAGCAAACTCATCAAAAATTCAATATTACTCAAAGTAAAACGAAATGAGCATCAATGTCGATAAAGCCACACATCATATCCTCCTCTAAGCGGAATGTGTCTCAATCGTAATATTCAGAACAATGATGGCTAGATTCAAGTAAATAATTAGCTAAAAGTTTTTAAAATTGTTCCATTGAAATCTGACATTCAAAGAGTAAATCTCGTCCCAAACTCTCGAAATCCATCACTCGATGCTTCAAACATTCCTTGAGGAAGTTGTCCAAGGATTTTAAATAGACTTGAAAATTATTTTTTACCTACTCATTGATGAAGTGTGGTATTAATTAATATTTGTCTTCTCTCTACTTGATTCATACTGATAGGAATGCCGTGGAATGACAAGACGAACCCTCCTATCGGAAAAAAATATTGTCGCATGCTTGATACGGGACTGCGTGCATCGTCCTTTCTGCTTTCAAAGGTGTTAGATTTATGCCAACGGTTCCTAATTCTGTAGACAAAAGTAAAAATAAGTCATTGTAAAATCTCAAATCATCACTGCCGCATAGATTGACAACTGTTCTCTTCATGGAAGATGGTCTACTGACTCGCTAAGACTAATATTGGGGAACATTTTCTAATTCTTACTGTTGAGTAACAAGAACCTCAACCACGCAAAGTGTTGAGATAAATTTTCATGTGAATCACTCTATTCAAGTAAGTTGATGCATTTTGTTAAGGTACTATGCATGTACCAAGACAGAATCTTATGAATTATACACATCTTTATGTTAGACATCACGACGCAGTTTTGCTGTAAAACCGAAGTCAAGATTTCAAGTTCGTCTCATGTGATCATTCAACAGTAATGCTTGCAATGGATACATCACGACGCTATCTTGGAGTTGATATTTCAATCGTATACAATTCTTCTATTCGAATACTGACTAGAGAAAACCGGAGTATTCGGCGTTGTTTGTCAGTATGAAAGTAATGACACTGTTTCTATTACATTGCCATAAGAATCAGTTTTTTGAACGGTTTAATATCATATCTTTCAAATACTAAAAAGAACACTCCAATCATTAGCTTAATTTTACAATCCTTAATTAATTAATGCCTCTTATTGGCGTTCCGCAAGGGTCAGTATTAAGATCTCTTCTAATCCGTAAAGTCATGAGCGATATTTCTGGAAGTGTGTATGAGTTTTGTTAGTTCCTTTTGTTTTTAATAATGGCCGCAACATAATTAGTGCAACATTTGTGTAACATATTATTTGGGTAACATTAGTGCAACATTAACGCTTTGGTGCACGTCTGTTCTGTTTGTGAAGTAATACGTCAAGTCTGTTGCTGTAAACAAGTCTACCTTAAGTTAGTTCGTTAAAGTATTATGGAGACAGAACTGAACAGGATTATTATCCATTACGCTGGCATGTATTTTGACTGCAGTTTCAGTTGCAGATAACCTAACTCACTCTTAACTTTAGAACCATTGCGGAAAATGTCAATTTCAGCGAAAATTGTAGATGAACTGTTCCCGATTTACAAAAACATTCCTTATATTTAATTTGAAGGAGACTTTCACAGCTTATCTGCAAACATTTTTTGCATCTTTCCTTTCGCGCATTGTACGTTTTTTAAGGAATATCTTCAATTTTTTTAATTGCAACGCTATTTTCATTTATTAGTTTCTGCAGGTTAGGAGGTGTTGTAAAGGTAGACAAAGTTTGCTAGCTGCTGGTAATAAAGTAAAAAACACAAAAAGGCAGAACAGGGCAATGCAGGGGCCATTCCATCTCATGTTCAGCGACGGCTCCCTAAAACGCATCTCTCAAACGGTCCCGTACTTAACCTGGTGCCTTTACGTGATTGTTTATTATTATGGTCCATCCCTACTCCAGTGCCTGTGCGTGATTGTACATTGTGGGGCTCCATTCCTACCCTGATGCCTGTGTGTGATTGTTTATTATGGTGTCCTGTTTCTTCTGTGGGGCCTGTGTGGGACTGTTTGTCATGGTCTTCTACCACAGTACCTGTGTGTGATTGTTTATTGTGGCGCTCAGTCCCTACTCTGGTACCTGTGTGTGATTGTATATTATGGTGTCCTATTCCTACTGTAGTGTTTGCACGTAACTATTTATTCTGGTGCTTAATTCTTACTCTGGTGCCTGAGCGTGGTTGCGCTGGACTTTGGTTGCCGTCCGATAAATGGCTTCTCAGACCGTTCCTGTTACCATATAATTTTATCTTATTCTACGGTTTATTACAAATAAGTTGTTCAGTAACATAGAGTCGCGTCTTGAATCCACCAGAGGATGTTAGCCGACTTTCAGTGTTTCCATCAAAATCATTTTTAAACATTTCCACTACTGTATTTACACTTTTCGTTTCTTAGAATGTTTTCTCAACAAAAATCGTTAATCAGTTTTCAAACGAATGGAGCTGAGCCATTACAAATAATAAAGTTAATAATAATAATTGAACAAATTTCAAACAAATCATAAAAAACATCTTCCTTGAGTTAAATATTGAGCATTAACTATACTGAGCATTCAATTTTTGGGGTACCCAGCAGAAGACCAAGACTCGTTTCCAGTGGTTCCTTTATTAAATTAAACGAAGAAAATTACTGAAAACTTGCACGTAGCTAAAGATGGATGGCACATTCTCGCTTGAAAGAAGCTCAAGTGCCGTTTTCTATTTGCTATAATTTGCGAGACAATTTCTCAGACACCGTGCGTATTATTTGTTCAAAAGCAAAAGTTTTCGATACTTTAATTACTTACACAGTATCTGAAACGATGCTTTCTCCTCGTAAATAATGCGCAGGGATTGATGCGATGACATTCATTGATTTTTTCATGCTTAAAATTTGTTTTTATTTCTTTTTTTCTTTTACAATTGCCTACGAACCAATGTAGATATCTCATTGGATGTGAATACAATAAATAAGTTTGGAGGTTGAATAAAAGCTACTTCGTTTTTGATAGCGTTTCATTTTCTTTTATAAATAGTATACGTATGCTGGATACATCGCGGCAATTCATCTATAGATGAAATCTCCGCAATGGATACAAAGAGTGGACATCCGCAGCACCTTGACACCGAGCACAGTTTTCCAGAGAAGTCTTCATTTCTGGAATAAAAAATCAGAAGAATAAGTCGTTCGTTAAAAAATCATTGATGGTAAATTAGTCGTGTTCTGTTCCCAAAGAGTATCGTTGATTTTGTTTTTAAAATGTAATTTTAAATAATAAAATAAACGATAATAATTAACTCGCAGGAAATGTACGCACTGACACTTGTCCATGGAAGAAACAAACTTCAATCAATCTTTACCAGTCAATTCCAGGTTCATCTCTCTCCTCGCACAGAAATTGCCTGTCGATTACAGGCATGCACTTAGATCTCTTTTTCCTGTACTGTATCATAAATATGTCTTCTATCATCCTATGGTCTACCCTGCCTTTTATTCCTTTAATTGCACTTGTGAATATTGAAGAAGTAGTAGTTTAGAGACTTCATATAGAATTACAGTAGCTCGAAAAAAGTTTTCCGGTGTTGTGTTTCTACTAACACTACAAACCTTGTCGTTTTTTGTTCGTTATTAAAGTTGCCTTTGTAATAATGTTTTGAGTAGGGAAAATTGATGCTTGCTGGAAGCCCAGACCCGAATGGGTTTACCCGCTCTCGGTTATCCAAAATATGATGGCTTGCTCATTCGTTTGAGTGAGACATATTTTTAGTAGCGAAAGACATAGCAATATTTTATTTATGAAGCGGAGACTAAGAACATTTCTCATCAATATGAAACATAAACCTCTAAAAATTATTTAATAATTATAAAACCATACCAAACGGTAAACATCACACATATTTACTAATGTAACAAAAATCTTGACCGATTTCAAAATTCTGAAATTTATAAAACTGTCAAATCTTAGCTGATCATGCAATTATTCCTCCAGTTATTTTAAAATTATTCTAGTTCTGTTTCTATTTCAACTCTCAACTTTAGTTGTTAAAATTGAAATGATTTTGATGTATTGAAATTCGTTTTTATTCATTAAAACAGAACTTAGTTGAGTGACTTCGTGAAGGAGAGAAGCTGACATGTTCTTCTGAGTGCCAAACAATTTTCAAAAATATCTGATTACACTGAATTCAGTTGTACTTAAAGGCTTATAGGCTCACTTAGGTGCAATTGAGAAGCATCAGTGTGCCAAGGAATTTACCATAATTTACTGCAGAATTGGTTTAGCCTCCGAGCTCATTTGGCCCACGATGCCAATGTTGTTGACTGTTGTACATCTAGTGCATACATTCTTGTGTCTTATTTGTAACTGCGTATATTCTTGTACTGAGCAAATATTTCAAATTTTTCAAATCTTTCAATTTTACCTTTAATATTGCTAACTATAATGATGAGATGGCGACCAACATCAGAATGATATAGTAAACATTATTTTAAAAAAATTGTATGAGTAACATTGATAATGATGAATGATAAACAGCCTTTCTTATTACCGTCAACCAAATACTAGTAAATCGATTAGCGTCAAGTTAATCATGCGACGTGCAAAACTGTACCCAGTTTACGGTCCAAATTCTTTGGTATGTAATGTTGCTTACGAAGCAAATGTTCACGTCAAAGCAGATTTAACACTCTTTTCATATGTAATAAAAAATCACAACACATTTCACATGAAGGAAATATAAAAAACACAATTCGAATCGATGGATGACGAAAAGTAAAGACTCTTAGAAAAGGATTTACATGTTTTGACTCACCAGTTTACCATCCGTGGCCTTTGCCATATCCACCGCCACCACCGTGGCCACCGTGACCGCCGTGGCCGCCGTGACCGCCGTGGCCACCGTGGCCTTTACCAAAGCCTCCGTGTCCGCCATGATGGCCATGTCCACCGCCGTGACCGAAGCCTCCAGGTGCGGCCAAGGCAGGCGCTACGACGGCCAAAATCAGCAGGCAGAAAGCAATAAGAACCTGCACAAATTAGTCACGTTAAATTTACATTATATTTTGAAAATCATAGACAAATTCCAATACCGATAACCATTTTGAAACTGAATAAATTTCTGATTAATTCCTACACGAAGAAGTCAAACGAATGGAATAGGTGGAAACGAAATGATTAAGGAAATGATTAATGAATAATTAAGCTATGAAATGGCAATTGAAAAGAAATGAAATTGGCAATTAATTAAAATTATTGTGAAATGTTACCAGCGCCATCAAGCCCACACGTAAGCTGTATGATTTGTTAAAATCACGTGTGGCCTCATGTGTCTCATATAGAGCAAAACATCGACCCGTGTGAGTCTTCACGCACTGAGTACAGGACTTGCCTTACATATTCTTTAACTTTTCATCAGTGATGCCACTATCTATTCATCGTCGATGGTGTAGAAGACTAAATAACAGAAATTAATCGATATTCCTAGAACGATGTGAAAAATTCAAATTTTTTGCTCGTGAAATTTCACCAGTGGAAGAAAATTTTCTATATTTAGTTAAGCCCAACCGAAATTCAGTGGCAGATATACTTGCCTCGAGCTCATTACAAAGTAATGTAAAGCTATGAGCCCTTTCAGCTCATACCCTTTACCTTGAAGGGAGTCATTTTTTCTGGGATGGATGTCCGGTGAGAGGGGCAGATGATGCCAAGTGAGAGGTTACCGGTGCACTGATGTCCTGCCTGCGGTTGCCGGCTATATAAGCGCCAGCTCAACAATGGAGAGATTGGCGTTCTTGATGTAAGGTCACTGTGACCGATAGAAATTTCAATTGACACTTCTAAAATTTAGGTCACATCATGAATTGGTGCATTTGTGTTGGATATTGTTTAAATATTGTAATTAAGTATTAAATACCTTCAACATATTTTATTATAGAGTTTCAAAATATTTTTGAATATTGTACTTTGTTCTGTAAAAGCTAATATATGTTCATCTGAGAGTAACGTAAAACATGATGACAAGTTCCTCACAGGAAAAATTTCAAGATTCGTTTGCATGGAATTAAGTTCCTAGTTGAACAAGCAGGATATTGTTTCTCTAAGATAGCATCAATTGAACCAAATTATTCCTGCAGATCTGTGGGAGGCATTTTATTTTCTGTCACAATATTAATCTGCATCTCAATTCCTTAAGCAAATTCTCTTACTTCATCTTATTTAATACTTCGTATATTAAATAAGATCTCCCTTTTGTAAACTGGAAACGTTTGAACTGTTCTCTCGATATCAGATCTTTACGGTGGTGAGAGTGCCTGTGAAAGTGCTTTGCGTTGTTGAATTACACCTGAGTTAATTTAACTCTTTAAAAAAAATTCTAACAATAAAGGCGACTATTGAGCGATTAACCTTCACACCAATATTAAGAAATTTGTAAGTACAAAGTCCCATGGCATTCTCCGTTATCTGACACCAGTTCCGACGCTATCAATCGTTCGAATCCGCCCATGTCTATGGGTGGTGAGGTCTCTCGTTAGTAATAACTTATGATATCTTGATATCAAGAAACCTAAAAAGACCATGGATAAATTATTGAAAATTCTCTGTTTTTAGTTAATTTCTTTTTTTTATACCTATAAATAATGTGGTTCTATCATTTGGCCTCTTCATTCTTGTAGGTGACAAAATATACACTCTCCATTTACATCAGTCATTTTCAGTGATACAGCGTCTGCTTATTCTTCTATTCCACTTAATGTGATGATTAGAAACATTTTGTCACTGTCTGACGCATAAGTAATTACTCCCTGGTACTAACGCTTCAATTTGAGCCATTTTTAGCTCAAAACTTTTCGCAGATTTTCCCCCTAGGAAAACTTGCATCAAATCTTACAAGCGCATTCGCTCACTCAAAAATTACGGTGCCATGTTTAAGTTAGAGCTACAATTCGTTCGTTTAAATCTTTGATGAATGAAAAATGAGTAGCTAAAAGTATGTGCTTTCTTCCATCGACTCTTTTAAAAGCAAACTGCGTGTTGCGTTATTTATTGTGTACATGTATAAATTATATTTACGCTTGCTCAGAGCTGTATTTGAGCTTCAATATAGTTCGTAGAATTTCCGTTTCTTCCTGCATCGGAAAACATTTTTAATTGCAGATGGATGTGCAAACGTTTGGAGAATGGTGGTAAATGTGAAACAGAAACTTACCTTTGCACTCGAAACACTCTCAAACATGGACTTGAAATTCTCTCTGGTCTGACAGTAGACTTTCATTGGAGAAAATACGTGTCGACGCTGAATTTTAAACACCATCACTCGCAAACCAGAAGTAGCTTTGTTAAACTCAGACAGATGCTTTTTGCGTCATTAGAGGCAAGAAATTGTTCAGCCTATATTATACTGCATAGACCGTACTGTAAAGACGGTTTTGAAATATTCCATTGGTGATATATTTACACTGTATACTCTGTACTGTTAAAGAATATTGTAATGACTGGTTTGATATATTATATGGGCAGCATTGATATATTCTTTAAGCCGTATTGTTAAACTGTATAGGCCGTATTGTTTTATTGTATAAGCTGCATTGTTATATTGCATAGGCCGTATTGTTAGATTGTATAGGCCGTATGGTTATACTGAGTAATCTACACTGTTATATTGTATTGATTGTTTTGTTGTATTGTATAGGCCATATTTTTATACGGCAGAGGCCGTATTGTTGTATTCCATCAGCCGGATTGTGATATTTTATAAGCCGCATTGTCATATTGTATAGGCCACATTGTTATACACACGCGATGCGATGAGAGGTGCACAAATAGGCACCATGTTGCCTTTGTATCTTCGGGGCAAGTCCGCTTTGGCGGCTAAAATGAAGTTGTGTGTTAATGGCGCCCTTCTCATATAAGGCGCCTCAACATAGATGCTGGACGCTCATGTTTCTCCTAGTGTTGAGGCGCCTATCAATTGCCCGAGATAGTATGAAATATTTTTTACTATAAAGGGCACCTAGCACGTCAATGTGGATGAAAACCGGCTAATTGAAAACGTGAAGCGGGACTTCATATAATTTTTAAAATTTTTATGGAGCAGCCTGCTATTGCCTGAGATGCCGCTTGTTGGTTATGGTCAGGTTGGAGTCTGAGTTCGCTTGTTTATAAATTTGTCATTTCTTTGCTGATGCATTTGTAAAAAATTATAACACAACACGAATTTGAAAATTCTAACAAAATTTTGAGACCTTGAATTCGTAAGCCTATGATTTGTATATTTATTTGTTAATTAGCGTTATTTCATTAGGCCCAACTTCCCAAACATGGTCATGTATGGGACGTTTAAATACCGGTCATACAGATGGCAAAATCTGACGTATTTCGACTGTGCACTTTTAAATATTTCCTATAGCCTCTGAAATTTAATGAGTAGAAAAATTAAATGAGTATTAGAAGCTTTCGTATTTGCATGCAGTTAATTTAAGTTAATTTGAGACCCTGGTTTAGCGTAGGCAAAAAGTTACCCTTTCTCGGCAACCTCTGAAGATATAGGCGAATTTTGATGTAAACATGAAAAACAATTTATGGTACTTCTGCTTCGAACGTAAAATCCCTTCAACCTGTTATTACCTACCATGATTAAACAGTCTTATTGAATTTTTGGTTTGTGGTGGGATCACTGCCGTAATTTCTTTAAGTAATGAACAATTGTGCATGCAATTCTAATGCTCTTATTATGAATATATTAATCACCGATACTCTAAAATAAAATACAATGATACTAATTATATGAATGAGTGATAAATAATAAGTGTTATAGATCTGACGAATGTGGGTATCAGTTCGTTCGAGACACTTTAGAATAGGTTTACTCTAACGGACATGAGGAATTTCAGCCACACGATTCCGTCCTGTGGTGGGCGGTGACAAAGGATGTTTTATTTCAATCAAGCCTGATACATTTCATCTTGCACATCGAGTTTTCAAATGTCTAATAACAAACACCAGGACACTATGACGGTTACCCCCAGTCAAGCCAGTACCCATTCCAACACCTGGGTAGAGTGGGGAATTGTGCCTGAGTTCTCCCTTTTCCCAATGGAGAGAATCACAGGGCGTCACTGCCAGGATTCCAACTGCCGACACCTTCTCGTGAATGGCACGCGCTCTTAACTACTCGGCCACGGTGGCCAAAGCAAGCGAGGTATGAGCTGTTGCTTGTGGTCTACGTACATTCGTTCTTTTGAATTGACACAAATTTTGGTTAATGTTTCTTTGATGAACCTTTGCATTATGGTCATACGATCGTAACCGATCGCCAAAAATAACGGGATTTGATGTTTGAAGGAGTAGGGAAAGGACTTGATTAGATTTATTAAACCGTTATACCCAGTAAGATAAATTATACCACGGCTATTATTAGATACTAGTGTAAACGGCCCGCCAAAAATGACGGACTTCAATACCTCTCTTGAACAAACTTTCCAGACGTGGATGACTAACAAATATATCTATCCTAACAGTATCCGTGATACAAAATATTATTGTACTTGCGCACTGGTGAAATTCGTATCACAGATACGGTCATTATCGCCATCTTTTTGAGCATGAAAAAGAAATGGAAGAAACGGACCCAAACCAATAAACCATGGGTATTGTTAGGTAGCAGCAGGACCCGTGGAAATTCCTGGGACCCGTGGAAATTCCTAGGTGGACCCGTGTAAAAATTCCGTCAATATTACCTAACCTATGCTAACCTATCATATCCTAATCTAACCAAACCTATCCTAAAGGAACCTATCCTGATAAAATGTCAAACATATCAATGCATGTAAGGGCCATCCTTCAATGTTACACTGAAGAATTCGGTATCCATGATACCACACACTCAGGCATCCTATCTTTCTTAAGAAGCGGACACCAAACAGATATATAAATAAATATATAACTAAACACACGATAGGTATTATTAGGTTAGATGTTTTCATCATCATGCTTTGTGACCGTGAAAGACGATCATTCACTTTTATAATTTGTGTTCTGGAAACATATGATGCATGAATGCTGGCAATGTACTCTTCAAAGTGAGCGAATTTAACCATCATTGCATTGCAAATTAACTTTTCCAAATGTGTAAACTCATGAACCTAAGAAAGCTGTTCCATTCGATTTAACGCACATATTTATCCACACACCCGTAAATTGTTCAGTATCCTATAGAAGCAAGTTCACCTGCTAATGCATGTAAATTTAAGCATGTCCCTGATTATTTTGAATTTGACTTGGCAAATTATACATAAAAAATTGAGCGTTTGACGCGTACGTACGTAATTTACTCATTGTGTTGTATTTACAATTTGCTAACAGAATGAATTTACTTATAACAATGCTTAAACGTGAGTTTTACACGTTTTTTTGCATTAAATAATGCTTTTAAATCTGAAATATATTCGAGTCGGCGTATGAACGGGTTCAACTGCACGCTTTAAGAATACGCTGACGAATACGAATTACGTACATATGTTTGTGCACTTGTTTGTCTGATTGACTTACTAATAATATTTTCAAAATACTAACTGTATTTCCAGTATCTTGGATACGATCTCATCAGAGTAAATAATAAATAATAATAATAAATGAAAATAAATAAATAATAATAATAATAATAATAAGCGATTGTTAGAGTGAATCACGGTAGAGGAAACAACGTAGGTTCAAACCACTCTTTTTTTCATTGACGGTGTGGTTTTGCGTACGTCGCGACAACGAACCAATTGCAGCGCTCATATTGCTTTTGGTAGCACTGCCCCCCCCAAATCTGGCTCCACTATTGGCCTAACGATATTGCGTTTTGGCGACGTCATAAAGTTTGTTTGAAATAAAGCCTTTCTATTGGCTAGCCGAACAAGAGGAGATGTATTTTCTCCCATACAAATGAACCTACCTTGTTTCCTCTACCGTGGAGTGAATGCTTATCAGATTGGTCTACCAATAGAAACTTCAAAATACAAGCAGCATTAGTATAGTATCTGAGATACGATTTCATTGAAGTAAGACTCAAATCCTGAATCCTGCTAGTACGAGTTTGCCTGCTTTGAGCTAAAAAGAAATTTTTTCCTCACCTTAACCATACAGAGAAAGTTTGGATTCAGCGATCAAGCTCCACATCCAGCTATATTATAAGTCAACAGAACATCTACCGCAAAATT
>JACJUY010007025.1:11280-22445 GCA_014220935.1 Platorchestia sp. MABIK
CAATACTCGTGTGTGTGTATCATCTAAGTGTATTAACTTTAAGATATTTTAAAAACCAATGATGGTACCTTTGTACCATCTCTATTGGAAATAAACTATTTTTCTTTCTTTTCTTTCTTTCTTTAAATCGCATAATCCTGTTTCAAATCAGGATAAGAAAAAATCCGCAAGAAATGGGCAGTCTTCGGAAATTGTGCAAGAAATATAATTCTCTGTTGAAACTTAAACATATTTACTGTTTTTTCTTCGTATTCTCTGATATTGTTAGTCATGTGTAATCACACGGTAATATGAGAAAGCTAAACACTTATGTGAAATAGTTATATCTTACGCTATGTCATGGTTGGCTCACTAATGAGTGTCGTATCGGCTCGTGATACACAAAAGTAAGTCACAATACTTTTAGTATTGTTGTATATTGATGACACACTTGTAAGTGTAGGTTTTGTAACAAGTGGACGCGCAAAACTGTGTCGGTTCCGTGACAAAAATTTTTTAATTGCGGTGGCACCCGGTCAAAACGACATCTATTCATAAGGCCTGGGCAGGGAGGGAAAGCGTAGAAAATTTTCTCTCTGATTCTTAATAACGTAACGAAAACAGTCAAATTATAGGACCACACACTGCGTAACGGCTACGTTAAAAGAGATTGAGTTCACATAAATGTACAAGTGCTTGTGCGCGAACATTGACGTTTGTAAATGTGTTTCGTTGGTGCGAGGGGTTGAAGAGCGAGCGCCCTTTACGGGAAGGTGTCGGCAGTTCGAACCCCGGCAGTGCCGCTCAGTGATTCTCCCCGTTGGGATAACTCCCCACTCTCCCCAGGTGTCGGAAATAGGTACCGGCTTGACCAGGGGTAACCGTCATTGCGTCCTGGTTTTAGTTATAAGGCATTTGAGAAACCAATGTACAAGATGATATGTATCAGGCTTGATTGGTATAAAACATCCTATGTGGTGCCTGTACGAAATAGGTGTCTGGCGGCGCAGTACTTGGAAACAACCCGAGAATGGGCTTGTTTTTGTTGCCATCTTTTATTCTATTCGAACGGGAAGAAATTAACTCCGGGCTCTGAGAGGCAATTAAAACTCTTGTACTTTCCGCTCGAAGGGCGCCACGTTGGCGCCGTTCCTTCACTTTGCTACATGACCACGATCGCTATGTGCCTCTTCTGTAAATATTGAGCCTCTTCTCTATACTAAAATAAGCAAAGTAGGAGAGCTACCTTCACTATTATAAAGTTAGCACGAACTCTTTGTCTCTTCTTGTGCCATGAAGGGGAGAGAAGGTATATTATTTTATTACCTTGTTATTCAATAACATTTTTAGACCCAGCAAAGCTTTGCATGAGAGCAAACTCAGTCCACTCTTTTTGATTTTACTCTAACAAGAATCTTGGTTGCTCTTTGCTTAAAAAATTTCGTTTTTCCTTTGTGAATATTTATTCACATCTTCTTCAAGCAAAACTTCAGCTGTAATAAAAAGAAGTTACACAAGTCTTGTTAAGCAAGACACCAGTTTTCGCAAGAGTCAGGCGACAACATTGTAAGATCAGTATTTGCCAGCCCACGTGTATTTCTTGCGTGCGTCCACGTCAGGTCATGATCAGATCCATTATCCTCATATTGATGCGAAGTGTCTCATGGCTATGAAAAGAGTGTTTATGACAGGGTTGTTCTTCCTACGTTATCGCGCAGTGAAAAATGAAACATTGTTAATTCCGCTGCTTTAAAATCACATCTTGTTCATAATAGCAATGCTTTTTAAGTCTTAACCAATAAAAGTGGTAGAGAAGTGCAAGTTTATATAGCAGGTGGGCTCTTTCTTAAAACTGTTTCTGTTAGTCTCATTAATTTTCTAGAAGACCCGAGAAGTTATTTACTCTGGCAATGCACAGCTCAGAGAAGGAACTAGACAGGAAACGTTCTCGGTGAAACTAGAAAAAGGTCAATTTATCAAGTTCAGTTAATCTACTATAAATTGAATGGCTTTATTCTATTTTTTATATTCATACTAGTTGGATTCTACGATGAATCACTACATCCTTTAACGTCCCACAGAACTTAGCGGTCTTTTTAAAATAGCCTTAACATGTTGTACTCTTACTCAAATTTGTTCCCTAATGTGTCCTCTGAAATTTTTTGCCAAGTGAATGTTCCTTCCTCATCCTGGCATCTGTGACAACCTTGTGCCAGTGCCAGTTTAGTGACGGTGGTTGTAATAATGGTAGTATGACTTGAAAAATACTGACGTTAAAGGGTTGAACCTAAGCTTAGATCGCTCAGCCATCATGACATGCCTTCTTGAATATCAGCTAGCTCTGTGAAACCGGTTTGTGAACCATTGGCTGTGATTTGCTGGTGGGTCTGTGCTTTGTCCGCCAGACGTACACAAACATCGGCATCTACGGATGCTTTATTTCCAATTGAAACATGATACATATCACCTTTTACATTGGTTTTTCAAATGCCTTATAACTAACACCAGGACGCTATGACGCTTTCCCCCGGTCAAGACCGGTACCCATTTCAGACACCTGGGGAGAGTGGGGTCTTGTGCTTAGAATTTTTCTCCTAGACCCAACAGAGAAAATCGCCACCAGCGCCGAGACTCGAACCCGGGTCTCCCCGCACGGAGTCAGGTCCGCTACACACACGGCTATGGCGAGCACCTCCAGAGTTCATTGCATACTCGTATTATTTAGAGAGTTTGAAAACAAAAAAATGTCATGATATCTATTCTGTCATATATCAAAATCATTTGAAATTTTAATGTGTTGAAAACGATAGTAACAGCAAAAATTAGTCCAATCGTCTCAGTCGATGTCTTCCAATCGCATGATAACCTTTTTCATTCTAAAGAAAGAAAGAAGGAAAGATAAGAAAAAGTTTATTTCCTATACATCAAATCTATGAAATTAGGTTTTAAAATATCTAAACAGCAAGATTCTAAGTTGATATACACACAGGGATATCGTAATATCAAGGTCAATTGTCTAAAACAAATGTTTGAGAGAAAGCATGAAAAAATGCATTCAAGTATCCTTACATTAAGATCCTTATAGTTGTGTTCACACAAGGATATCGTTTTACCCATGTCAATTGTCAAAAAAAATTGTGCGAAAAGCAGGAAGAAATGCGTTCCCTTCGTCGCGTTATTCTGATTTTGACAATGCATATAAATACCAGCAATGGGTGTTCGGATGATAAGTCCAAACTTCCGATCTTCCGATCACGATCGACCTTCCACATCGCGATCGGACTTGAAGATCGGAACCTCTTGGGGGAAAAGATCGGACGTGCGAGGATCGCTCTTGCAAAATGTAAGTCCGATCCCGGTCCCGGCCGTAACGGAAAAAATTAAAAAACAAAACGAAGACGACATATCCGCCTCGCGTAGATGTCGTTTCTTCCTGTGCGCAGCTTCATAAACATTTACTGTTTTTGAAGCTGCGTACCAGTCGGTCTACTGCTCTGCTAATATGCGTGTGCAACCTCTCTAGTTTCAGTACTCCAGTGCAACTTCTGTTTCAGTGTTTCTTCAATTTTCCCACTGTTTTCAGTGATTAATCATATTGCAAGTTTGGAGCATTAATAGTGAACTGAGTGATCTATTGAGTGATTTGTGGCAATGTTGTCTCCTATGCTAATAAGGTATAGAAATGAGTTAATGCTGATCGATCGTCTAAACAATTATAAATTACTTTTATATATTATAGGTTCAAATGAAAAGTCATATTTCGCTGTTTCACATATATGTTTTGCTGTTAGATAAATTTTAAATGTAAATAATAATAAAATTAAATTTAATAGCCATCTGTTCCATTCTATATCACTATAATAGTACATATGTGACTTCGTACACTCATGTTGAATTGGAATTGCTTTAAATGCTTAAAAATCCGGGGATCGCTGCTAAAATTTTAGAATCGGAAGTTCGGGATCGCTTTAATTTTTTGACAGCGTGATCGGAAGGCCGAATTCGGAATTAACCCTTTACCGAGATCGGAAGTTCGGGATCGAACTGATATTTTGCGGATCGATGCCCACCACTGATAAATATATACAAGTAACTAAGAAAATATAATCATAGTGATCCATTATTGAAAACGTTCCCGTTGGTGCGCACTCATGTTGAAATTTGAGCATACGAACATTGGAACTACAGTAGTGAGGGATTAATGTTGAAAGTTATTTTGCGTCTACAGCTATGAGGTCGACATTCGGGACCATTTTTCATTCCTACGTATCAACTATGTAGTATGCCAAATTACGAGCTCGGAGAGAATAAAACATTTTACCTTGACACAAATTTACATTTCCTACGCTAATAATACAGGCACAAAAAAAGAAAACAGTTTATTTCCAATAAAGATGGTACAAAAAGCACATCATTGGTTTTAAATATCTTAAAGCAAGGATTCTCAGTTGATACACACACATGAGTAAGCCTTATCGTAATACACATGTCACTAGTCGAAACAAATTATTTAGGGCAATGTTATGGTTTGAGCAATGTATTCCTATTGCTGCTTAATCTTGGTTTGATAATATATGTAACTACAGTTTGAAAATATGACATAATTTCAGTGGCGATACCTTGTTGAAAATGTTTTTTTAGTGCACACTTACATTGAAATTCGAGCTCAGGGACTTGCGGTATAAGGAAGTATTTTTGAAAGTAAAACTCGTGGATTAAAATAATTCTGCGTCGCAGAAGAGTTCACCGGAGTCAAAAACAAGAGAATTAAGGATCGTTGTACAATGCTAACCAGAACATTTGTAACATAGCTGAAACAATACGAAAAGCTAACTTCCTAAATAATGTTTCAATAAACTCACGAGTGTAAGAAACGACATATTGCCACAATGATAATCTTGATTTTTCGTCGAGCATCCTTTTTATACGATAAGAAATAACAATGAAGTTTTGGAAAATTTTTTGCAAGTTTTCTTGAAGTGAGATGTGGAGGATATGTTTATGTCGAACCAAATACCTAAATTTTTTATTTTTCCTGATGGCTTAATTTCATAATTCCCTACCTTAAGGGTAAAATTTGAAATTTTTTTATTGTTTTTTTTTTATCCAAAAATAATGAATGAAATATTGTTCGCATTTAATTTGAGACTAGCTTGGTCATACCATGATTTCAGGCTGATCAGTAGGGCTTCAGCCGCAATTTGCTTCTGTGGTATTTCCTACACAGAACTTGTCATTGCTATTTGAACATCATCTTCATACATTGAGGTTCGGGAGTTATAAGGCATTAAAAGGAAATCGTTAATGAAAGCAGAAAACAATAGCAGACCAAGAATGGAGCCTCAAGGAACAGCAAAATTGTTTTGAGTGAATGGGGACAACTTGTTCTCTAAGAGGACTGCATGAGACTGATTTGATAAGTAGCTTTTAAGCGATTGTGTTTCAACTCCTAAGTTCAAAATTTTTCGTAAAAGTTAATCATGTTCGCTTTAGAGAGATCGAGTAGCAGCAAGAGTGTAACATTTTTTGATCGGTATTATAGTGTATTGTTTCAGTTTATTTAGAAAAATAAAAAGCATCGGCATCTACGGATGCTTTATTTTCAATTCAAGCCTGATACATATCACCATGTACATTGGTTTTTCAAATGCCTTATAACTAACACCAGGACGCCATGACGCTTTCCCCCGGTCAAGACCGGTACCCATTTCAGACGACACCTGGGTAGAGTGGGGTATTGTGCTCAGAATTTTTCCTTCTATACCCAACGGAGAAAATCTCCACCAGAGCCGGGAGTCGAACACGCGTTTGCCCGCATGGAGGAAGGTCCTATAGACACACGGCTATGGCGAGCGTCTAGTTCTAATGTTCCCCCGATAGGCATGTTGATTTCGATGAAGTAAATTTGACTCGTCCAAATGAGATGACAGTTGATTTGCCATCACTTTCACCAATATTTTATACAGGATAGGTAAAAGACTTATGGGCATGTAATTTGATGCGGTATTGATTTCACCAGTTTTATGCAACGGTTTAATTATGAAATGTTTCCATTGGTTGGGGAACTTATTAGTTGCTAATGATGTATTAATTATCAAACGAATCAATGGTGCTGCTGCTGGGAAGCTGTCTTTGATTTATTGAAGGCTGATAAAATCATGTCAGACTGCCTTTGTGTTTTTCAATGAGTATAAGACATTTTGTAACTCTGGTAAATCGACAGGACGCGGTCTCCACCTGGCACCAGCTCTTGAAGGTACTTGAACTCAATCTTGAAGTTGAGGGCCGACAGTGTCAGGGCCTTTGTAACGGCCTACAATAATTCCCTCCGCAAAACTCACAATATTCACACAAAAGAGTTCAGCGCATGTGGGCGAGACTTGTCCACTAAACTACTCAGGATCCACTAATCCAATTGTGACAAGCTGTTATTGGACGGCATCACTGGGATAACCACTACGCCAAAACACCATCCCCAGACATGGGGGGTCATTACAGCCCACTCCACGTGACTGGCCCATTCCAGTCACTGTCTCTTACTCCAGGCACGTGCAAGAAAAATTGTCATAGCTTCAATGATACTCAAATTACACTCCTGATTCAATCCAGCAAGACAGCTCATTCCACAATCATCTTCAGCACATCTGGTATACCACTCATTCTTTCCAGATGTGCAGCAGGGCACCAAGTGGGGAGACCAAAGAACGTGTTTTACATGATATAAAAAGGAAACACGTACGAAAAAATGTTCTATTGTTCGCATTTTTCAATGTGCTTAGATATTGGCCTAAATGTTGACACATCACATTTTTCCATATAAAGCAGCACACGGGTACAATTAGCAAATGCTTTTAAAGTAAAACTCTTTTGTAAGCCATTTGTATGTATGCTAAATATGCGGTTGAATAAATTTTAAATATCAAATAATCTGTAAATTAGTGAAAAAATGCTTAAAAAAATTGAATATCGTTCAAAATCTCTAATTTCGTTCATTAGTTTACCTGTGCACAAAATGAACATAAGTGTGCCTGTACGCGAGTACGATATTGGAACAGTGAATTCAAAGAGGCGATGGTTATTGTACTTTTTACCATTAATGGAGAAGCTTTATAGAATTAAAGATAATACCGGAAGATTTTGAATAAAAATTATATAATTTTAAAAATGGAGATTTTGTTTTGATGATAGATATCGTTCATGTCTGATGTGACAGTTACTAGTGTTTGTTGTCCTTGACATCCAGATGATGAGATGACGTTTCATTACGTCCGATGTTATTGTGGGACAGGTGTGCCAGGTGTGCTATTAGGTGTGGAATGTTATTTGACTGAGTTAGAAGGCTTACTAAGTTTGCTCCGTGTAGACAACTCACCGAAGAGCACAACCACTATTCGCTATATGCAACTGTCCATTTTTGGCATTCAATATTTGTTGTTCAAATCGTGAGAAATGGTACTTATTCTGTGTGTAAGAATGTGATATTTGTTTGCATCACATGAGATTAGTCACGAAGTAGATTTAGGAGTTTAAAAAGTCAACATAATTATTATGCAAAGCAACAATTAAAGAGAATGTTGCAGATATCCGCCAAGTGCTGACTACATACATCTAAGAAACTTTACCTATTGTTCATTGTAACTCTTCCCAACAACATAGTTAAAGATATTGGGTCAATGTTGAATTTTTGCCTTTCACGGAAATTAAAAATTCTGTTCCAAAGAATCACTAAAGGAACACATTTAAAAATGTTTTACATGAATGACATTCTGCTTGCTGATGCGTTATTTTTGAGTTGTTCAACTTTGAAGTTATAAGAACGTTGTGTTTAAAAGTGAAGGAACGGACACATAAATATGCTGTAATACGGTATTAATGCAACGATTGGTAAGGTTGGGGTAGGTTATAGTTGGTTAGTAAATAAACTAACCTAAAATAACATAAATCAACCTAAAATAGTTTACCTAAATTTACCCAAACCGAGGCTGTTATTGTCTGCCAAAAAGTGGGCGTGTCCCGGCAGAAAAGGGGGCGTCACCCAACAATGCGGCAACTGAGCAACCGACCATGTAATGTTATTCATATCTGAACCATGTAATGTTATTCATATCTGAACCATGTAATGTTATTCATATTTGCCTATATACTTCACAACGACGATTTCATTTTGGCATCCTTTTCTGCAACCACATTTTAAGCTAAAATGGCTAAACGAAGTACAAAGAGTAAAGGTAATAACAAAAAACTAATTGCCCATCTTAATAACAGATCGGAAAATGGTATTTCAACTGAGGAGAGCAGTGCAGAGGACGTAGATGATGACGATGATTTTTTCAACGCCGTAATGATATTGGATGATGAGAAAAAAAACTTAGAAAAGTTCGTTGAAACAAGTCAATGATTGGCTGAAATAGGCAGTAATCAACAAAACTAGCAACCCTGATGTTCACTGAGCAATGTTTCCTTCAAGTGAATTTGTCGCTTCGTTCATCCAATTTAACACGCCAATACCATCGAGCGCATGCGGTCGAACGACTGTTCTCCTTAGGCAAAGAAATTTTAAGACCACGATGTGCTCGGCTGTCAGACAACATTTTGAAATGTTAACAGTTTTGAAAGGCAACGTTGATTGTCATTACAATGCATTGACATTGTAACATTGAGATCATGAACCAGTATTAAATCATAACAGAGGAACAAAAAATGCAGTGGAAAATCATACATTACAGGAGCACATGCATGGTTTTTCTTTATGCATCATATAGGCTGTCCAAATGTTCTGCACTTTTCTGTTTTCTAATGTTTTGCTATTTATATGGAACTCCCATGAAAATATAGCTACTAGCAAGGAAACTTTTCAATTTTATTATTAGAAAAATGGAATTCATTTTATTGTTCATGCTATATTCACAAATGAAATGTTTTTTTTTTCTTTTTTTTTGCAATATATGTATACGGAACTCCTATGCAAACATGACTACTAGCTAGGTACTTTTTCAACCTTATTATTAAAAAATAGAATTCATTTTATTTTTTATGCTATATTTACAAATGAAACGTTTCTTCCAGTACCTTGATATTTCATTAAATTTTTCTCCACACATTTACTCGATTAATTAATTTTTTTAGTTAAACAATGCACTATTTTTAAATATAGTAGTACTTATAGGGCAATTCTTAGGGAATCTAATTCTCAGAATAAATAGAAGAACCAACGTTATAGAGAACATTTATGATTGCAAACGTTTTGGAATACAAATCATTCCATCATCAGTGCTGGAAGAAATAAAAAGTAATATTTTTTAAATATCTCAACATTATTTTTATTCATAGCAATATATACGTAAAATAAATTGAACAATATTTAATTAAAATTATATATAATAATTAAAAAGTAGCGGTTGCGTTCGCAACTTTGGTTTTTCCAAAGTTGCTGTTGCGGTTGCGTCGCAACTTTTTTTGTGGTGTTGCGGTTGCGCCGCAACATTTTAAAAGTTGCAGGCCCAACACTGGTTATATGGCATTTGAAAAACCAATGTACAAGGTGATATGTATCAGTCAGACTTGATTGGAATTAAAGCATCCTTCGATGCCAATTTTTTTTTTGTTCAAAATCAGCTACTGAAATATCTTGCTTTTCTTCATTTTTTATTTCAGAGTTTGATGAAATTTTCTTCATTAGATATTGTAGATTAAATGGGTAGCACCAATGCAGACATGGGAGTTTTTGACCATTAAAATGCAGTTTTAATTAAATGTTATTTGCATTGCTTCGTGTTTATCATTTTAGTTAAATTTTATATGTTTTGATTAACATTTTGTAATAACAGTTGAATTGTACTGGTTTTGATCAGCATTTCTTGGTGTTCTTTTGGTTAAAATCGCCTTTTATTTTGTTAATTCTTTAAATTTTTCAAAATATTGTAATGAGTCAAACCCATATATAATGCAGTATGCTTTATTTTTGCAGAGAAGTCTGTTAAATAGTAGAAGTGATAACTATTCAATAATCAACTGGGACCAGCTAGTGAATGACCAAAATGGAGGGTGTGGGAGGTGAGCATGTGGAGCTACATCATGAAGCTCAGCCTGCAAACAACACTCCATGGCTTATCACTCGGGTAAGAATGAGATTACGCCTCTAGACCAGCTTTTGTTAGCGTTAAGGTTATTTATTTTAGCCTATACACTCATGCACTACTATACACTATCAGGTTAAGGAATACCCAGTTAAAGAAGTTGTGGAATTTACTGGTGTATCATGCTGCTCTATTATGCTGGCCTATCAGCAATAGAAGCAATGTGAGACAAACGGCAATTTAAACCAAAATTATAGTGGCAAGGAAATTCTGAAATGAACCACTTCCATGTGTCCTGATTATTTGACCGGAATGGCTTTGCATCAAGTACAGAACTACTGCAAAAACAAAAAATAAGTGATGGCCTATCTTCTACTGTACACCCATATCTTGGTTTTATGGACAAAAAGAGGGAACCCTTATCCAATTGTCCAAAGCATCCAACAGGTATGTATACGGTACAGAATATATATCACTGGTACAAGAAATCAAGCACAACACAGAAGAAAGGATAAAATTTGGAGCAATGCAATGCAGGTGCTGAAACAGTGTTGTCAACAAGGCAACTGCGCGCCATCTAGCAGTCAGTTTTGGAACTAACGGATTTTGTCCGTAGTGCGCACGACTTTCAAATAAAATTGTAGAGGTTCAAATACACTCAAGAATTTGTCAAGAATCTGAAATCCACTAAAACAGGGTCCGTAAAATCAAGATATGGATGTAGTTAGTGTAGTGAACACATCATGCAACAGAGATATGGACCAGAGTGGCTCATAGATGCCATTGTTAACTCCTGCCCACAAGCAGCGCCAAAGCGCACAAACATTGGACAGTAAAAGAGTGGAAAAGTTTAATGCGGTAGGAATCACAATTCTCTCTTTATAGGAGGACCAAAGCGCACAAACATTGGACTGTAAAAGAGTGGAACAGTTTAATGTGGTAGGAATCATGATTCTCTCTTTATAGCAATGGTGCCCGCTGCTGCATCCACCAAAGAATCACAAAACCTTCAAAGTAGCCTGTGTGCAAGGAGCAGGAGAGCCTTCTGTTCTTTGCGCTATTTCAATTACATAGAAGACGGTCCTATAGTAGAGGTTCCTGCTTAACTGA